>JASAMX010011274.1:0-14740 GCA_030248175.1 Microlaimidae sp. YZB2_3 | reverse complement strand
TTGCATCAATAATCAAAGGAAGATACTACACCACCGTAGGATATTTGTTTTACCGTGGTATAGGTAACCTCGGGGGGGAGAGGCAATTACGAGAACGAATTGAAATCTAATAAAGTGTTGTTTTTTTTTATAATACCCAGAAGAAACTTAAAAAGAAATAAAATAAATTATCATGATATTCGTACAACCGATCAGTTTTTAAGCTTGGATTATTTAAATGTAAAATCCACAGAGTTCCGAGCCTTTTTTAAATAATATAAACCTATAGTACGAGTGTAACTTACTGCTCTGGTAATTTTAACTTATTTGCAACGCTTGTTTTAAAAGGCCTTATTGATGAAAAGCAACATATTGCAATAAATTAAAGTCAAAACGAGTGAGCTTCAAAAATGCCTGTTTATAAAAACAGTCTGTCATCTTTGAGTACAATGTGAAATAAAAGACTTCTGTAACACCGAAATACTTTATCAAAACAGAAAATACCAATACTTATTATATTATTAACTGAGTAGTTCCGCCGTAGCACACTTATTACATACCTAGCTACAAAATATTCACATGGTGATGTTCCCCACCCTTAAAGGAGCACTGTCACAAATCAAAATCCTATATCGCCCAACCCGGACTGCTCCTTTAATTCTGAACCAATCGAGCTGAATTTTAAAAATGTTGTAGCCTTTGTAGTGGAGCACTTCAAATCCCGAATTTGAGTTATGTAGGTTTGGTATTAAAGGAGCAGTCCGTTTCGAGCGATATAGGAATTTGATTTGTGACAGTGCTCCTTTAACTCCGATAAATTACACGCGAAGTGATCTCCGAAACACCGCCCCATAAATCAGTATTTAAAAAATTATTTTTTTAACTTTATTTTAAAATACGTTTATGTTTTAAATAAGTGTTTTAAAACATTAGCTTACAAAATTTAAAAAGAATAAATAATATTTACTTTTTATGTGTTTTCGTAAATTAACAGGGAAACCGGCGGAACTTATGGAGGACACTCCGGATATTTGGAAAACATCACTAATTCACAAGTTTTATCAAAATTTAAAATTTTTGCACGACTCTCCAGACCTAATAGGTATTTATATCGTCGTTACTACGGCAAAATGAGCCAATGTCATAATAAAATACACGTGACTCTGACTCATTCTGTAGTTCATAGGGTCCTGTTTTAAATTTAAAATGAGTCACAGTGGCACATATTTTATACGAACTGTGGCTCATTTTGCCGTAGTAACGACGATATAACCTTTAAAGAGCCGAGTTGCGAGAGAGCAGAGCTCATTTTGCGGTTTAAAAAACAGTTCACAAAATTTTAAGAAGAACCCAGTTTGTTTAGAGAATTATCCAAAGAAAACTTAATTAATGGGAATTAATAATAACCAGAGTAAAAATAACTGTGCATCGCAAAATGTTTTAACTTATAATTTTTTTGTTTGGAAAAAATATCGTAAAATATTATAACTCAACCGAATTGAAGAAAAACCACCCATTTTGATTTTATGTTTTGTTTTTGCATAGTCATTAATCAGTATAATTACATCTAAATATAGCTCAAATTGATATGGTTCAAAATTATGTTAAAACGTAAATCGTTTAATTATTAAATGGCAAATCTCGCTTGAAAATATTGCTAAAAAAGTTTGCATTAACGCATTTATGTCAACTTCGGATCGATTAAAATAATGATCTTTTATGAGCGGTTGAACCATCTTTGTAAGAAAAATGTTACGCGTTGTTGTTGTTTTGCAAAACACAAAATACTCAAATTATCACGTTTTAGTTGGATTCAATTACAACAATTATAAACCAATTTAAAAAAGATGCAACGCCAACTTTAAAAATAAATTCTACTTAAATAAACAAAGTTTGACGCGCAAAACCGAATACCAATCAATACAACAAACAATACAAATAAACTAAAATTGCAAAGTAAAAGAACGCGCTAAATACAATAAAAATATTAAGTTTAAGCAACTTTATGTGAACTAAGCAACTGTTTTTATTTTCTTTATCTGCGAAAATTTTGTGTAATGTGATTAACTTTAAACTAGAAAAATAAAAAAATGCATTGCGTTTATTAGCAAAACTAAACTAAAAACACCAAACTTAAAAAAATAACGATCTTCGCTTTTATTTAGCAGCTGTAGCTACTCAACACAATTAGCAAAACCTAAAAAGGGGTTTAAAAATGGATTTGGATGTGACAAAAACTGTCGTTTCTAGACGTAAAATCAATCCCTTGAAGCTTACATATTTTAAAAATCATTTGCATGATTCTTATTCTTAAAGATTTCAAATACTTTTCTAAATTATGTTTAATTACGTAACAATGTATGTAACAAACAAATTTCTAAAATTTTGGGTTAAATTTTGAAGTAAATATAAAAATTTAAAAAAAACCTAATACTTTAAATTTAACACGTTATCAATTCACTTAAAATTACTGTTTTTAAAACAACAAAGAAAAATAACTTTTATGTAACAAACAATTTTTTATATATTGGTAAACAAGTTACGATTTCTCTAAGCGATTTCTCTACGATATATTGTGAAGCATCGGTCAACAAAATTTTTCAACTACTTATAGCATAAAAGCTATTTTTCAAAAACTTAAAACAAAATATTTTACACTATTATATCAAAAATTAAGTATACAGGTTCTTCATATTGTAACCGTTACCACCGCCCAATTTTTCAATGCAATAATTTCTCCTCAAAATACTGCGATTTGGTAAACCCAAGTGTCCATGGTCTTTTCACGCGCAAACCCGCACCCAGCGTACACTCCCACTATTTTCCAATGGGACTGTGCGGTCAATTAATATCGTTTTTCACGGCAGAGACAATTCCGGCTTTTCCATTAGCGGTCGGGGGCTGAACAGCCACAACGGGAAGGAGCTGATTGGCCCTGGGGGTAAGGTTATTCGGCTTGCGGGCGATATGTTTTAATTGATCGCTGGTTAACTGCCTTCGAAATAGTCTACAATTATAATTTTTGCATTAAGATGGGGAAGTATAGCATGCTTTTCTTTATTGAAAGTTATAGTATAAAAAAACTGTGCAATGAAATTTAACCAGTTTAGCAATTTAACCTTCCAATTCGTCAAAAATCCGTGAAACCTTAAGTTTTCCTTCTGATTTTTAGTGTAAAAACGCTAAAAGAGGTACTTATTGGCTAAACCTTCCAAATTTTAGAGAAAAATAACTCCTTTAGATTCGATTAACTTGTATTTGAACCTTCTTTCCTAAACCGGGGGTGTTAATTTTTCTTTCCGTATATAATTTCGTGGCGGGATTTCAATATCCGCATGACCAATTTATTTTTTATAGGTACTCAAATAATAATTATTATTTTTTAATTTTATAGAAGCTCCTACAGTCAAATAAAATTGTTCAAAAAAATATCAAATTATTTTACCAAAGTCATCGAAAATATACAAAACCAAAATAAAAAATCGAGTTTCAAAGTATAGAAATGCCCTTAAACTTCCCACCTTTGCTGAGACCTAAAACGGTCTCTGGGGATTGTTTTATACTAGTGATGTTCCCCGAAGCTCCAGAGCAGAGCTCCGCTTAAGGAACTTCGAAGACACTCTCAGAGTTCTGGATCACCGCCCCATTTTCAATTAAAAAATAATTGTATGGATTTATTTTGTCAAAATTTGTCTTAAAATGCATAGAATATCTTTAATTGTCTTTTAAGCTTAAATAGACTTAAAATCGCTCGTCGCTCGCTCTAAATCGCCGGAGTTACGGAGCATGATATTAGAGGGTAGAAATATTACATTGTATATAGGGTAGTGCATTTAATTTCGGCACTTTTCCAAATTGGGCATTTTTGATTTTGGACTATATCTTTGGTAATACTGGACGGAATACGACGTTTGATAGCTCAAATGAGAGCTAATTATGACTGTCGTGAGCTTTTCATTTGTTATGTTGTGATATTTTCATGTGAAATTGTGTGATTTATAAAAAATAAAATTGTTACTCGTTTTTAGAACATGGGCATTTCATGATTACGCAATAAATTGGTTTAAAAATTAAACTGTCCTGGTAAAATTTAGTCCATTTTCCGAATTTTTAGTCCCCGTGGTTCTACGTTGCGTCTGTGGTGAGCAATCGTTATAAAATAAAATAGTGTAATTTCGGCACACGTATTATCGTAGGTTAAAACGGGTTGAATTAAGTGGTCGGGTGTTAAATTGTAGTTGTAAATAGTTAAAAGACAACGTTGAAATGTGTAAGTGTCATAGCACTGCACTTGAACTCGATTAAGGGGGTCCTTTTAAAAAGTGCCGAAATTAAATGCACTTTTTTTTCCAAATTTTGCTCATTTTGATACCATTTGGCATTTTAGCTGTAACTTTTTGCCAGTTACGCGTTGAACAACAAGTAGAAGCTTAAATTAAAGAAAACTGTCTGAAGATAAAGATAGGCTTTTAAATTTTTGAAAATGATAATTTTTTGACTGAGAAATAATGGATTGTTTGTAAAGTGCCGAAATTAAATGCACACTTTTAATTTCGGCAATTTTCCATTTTTTAAAAAACTGATTTAATTAAGTAAAAAAACTACTTTCGTACAATAAAACTTTTGTGACGCAACGCAATATCGTAAAAGCTTCAAAATGAGCTATCAAACATGAAAATCGGGCCGTACAGTGAAAAGTTACATCGGAAAAACAAAAAAGTGCCGAAATTAAATGCACCACCCTATTATAAGATGAAAAAATTTATGCTTGCCCCTTGTCTACATCAGACATCTGGTTAACAAAATGCCAGGATTAGTGGCCAACCTACAGTTTTTGTACGATTATGGATTATCCAACAGTCAGTGGTATAACACAACAGTTAATCTCAGACACAAAATGTCCGCTAATCTAAATTGACCCACTTTTTTATTTTCGAAATTTTTAGAACTAATATATTAAGCGCTAATAGGTTAAAACTCAAACATAAAATGATTAGAATAAAACTTAAAACCTACTTTGTATCACGATCGGATTTAAATCCAGCGTCTTCATAAGTTTGCGCCCAGGCCACATATTGCTTTCCCGGAGAAATGTCTCCTGTATGATTCTTAAAACAAATAGTTTATGACAAATCAACAAAAATAATAGGTACAACGTAAAGAAGGTTATTATCCAGTGAGATTCATATACGAAATTGTGAAAAGACAAATTACCAACTAAATCATTAAACAAAGTTATGCTGATGTGTTTGAAAGTCCTACTCAGTACAAAATTAAAATGAATTTCAAAAAGCTTAATATTTATTGTTAATAGTAAGAATAAAATACCTATCTACGCTTTTTCGCTTTTCATTTTAATAAAAATTGTAAAAAGTGTACAGTCGTCTACCACTCTTTCCACATTTTTTATTTTATCACTTGGTTGGAAAAATGTATTTATTAGAAGAAAGTTAATTTTAGCGTACCATTTCAGCTTTGAGGCGCTTTGGAGCAGGTGAAACTCCGTTCTGCATCGCCGGGGAGGCCAGCCGCTTCTGCGCCAACTGCGGTTGCGATGAGGCTAAAAATTAAAAAAACAATAATATATTATAATCATAAACATTTTTTATGTTGACGATCATTTTGTTTAGAAAATCTAATTGCTGTATTTTTTATTACCTACCAAACTATGATCTAAACAAAAAAATTTCCAACAAAAAAAGAGTAAAAAATGGTTACAAAAATAAAAAAAGCAATGACTTTTACAATCAATTTAAATTTTAGTAGTTTTGATAAAGTTTCAGTTTTAATAGTTTAGTTTAAACTTTTTTGCTAAAATTTAAACAATTAAAATTATCCAACAAAAGTTTAAAAAATTCTTGTTTTTCTCCAGACAAACATTTTTTTACTTATCAATAGCATAGTACATCCAACTCTGACACAAAATAGAAGCTACTCTTCCCTTGCCACTGGGAAAACGGGAACGGGACACGAGGGTACTGGACACGAGGGTACTGGACACGAGGGTACTGGACACGAGGGTACTGGACACGAGGGTACTGGACACGAAGGTACTGGGCTTAAAAAAACTGCGTTTACCACAACCTCGCAGTAAAAGCGATTCATTATGCAAGGGGGGACACGAGGGTACTGGACACGAGGGTACTGACGAGCGAAAAACATAACTTTCCCGCATAAAGCGGGATAAACTTATTGCATAAAAATAGCTTGTTTTATACTTGAAAATCATTTAGTTTGTTTGACTGACTTACAAAAAAATTATTGAGAAGAAATAAAACAAAAATAATAATTTCATAACATTAAAACATTTTTGTGTTATTTGCCTATATTTTCGTTTGTCTTGTTTTAAATGATCAACATGTGTTTAAGTGAATTCCCTTAAGCTTAATTGGACTAAAAATGACAAGAAGATATTTTTTACATTTCAACTACTTAAATCCATTTTTGCAAAAGTTATTTTTTTCCAAAGATTTTAAAAAAATCAATTATTTTAATCAAAAGTCGATGAAAAAGTCTAAATAAAAAAACTGACAGCAAAAAAACGGTGCAATTCGTTTCGTATTTTCATACGAATATATTTTTTTAGAAAAAAACAGTAATTAAATAACTTCTTGGTGTTTTCTTTTCCACTCATGATTGTTTATATTAATTCTTAAGTTTTTTGCAGAGGCAGGGTTTCGAGGCTCCAGAGCTTTATACATTATTATTGTTTTCATTAAAAAACCATTGTATAAATTGTGTGTAAAATGCCATTAAAAATTTCGTTCAATTAGTTTTTTTTTATTTACGAAGTTTTTGATTATTAAATTGCATTATATTTAACCAAGCAAAAATGTTATTAATAATTAAAAACGAAACGACTTATGTAACGTTTAATTGTCTACACATTCAAATGATTAAAATTTAGTTCGGCTCATTTAGTTTAGAAAATTTACATATTTGTGTGGTAAACGTATTTTTTCTTAGCTCAGTACCCTCGTGTCCAGTACCCTCGTGTCCGGTACCCTCGTGTCCAGTACCCTCGTGTCCAGTACCCTCGTGTCCAGTACCCTCGTGTCCTAGAATCGGGAAAACTAATAGTGAGCTGTTTGATAAATTTAATACTTTATTAATTAATTACCTGGTTTAGGAGGAGACTGGGTTTTTGAAGAACCGGGTAGAGGTTTAGACCCTTTGATTTTTCTAAAAGCTACCAAGATTTCATCTTCTTTACGATTTTGACCTAAAATGAGTACACAACTTATAATTGATTGATTCTAATAGTGTAGATGTCACTACTAAAACCTACTGTAAAAATCAATGTTGTACCCGTTCAGTTTTGGGCTACTTGTATAAAAATGAACACGGCTACTTTTTCGTGCACCAAGGCATTAATTCCAAAAAGTTATTTATACTTAATTATTAAAACAATGATAATATTTAAAATCTGAAGTTTTTGAAACAAAATTATAAACTCTGCATACTCTACTATTGTTTTTAGTAGTTTTAATGAGTTCAAAGCAACAAAAAAACGAAACATGAAAACAAAACGAAACTCGATTTTTAAACTTACAATATTGCTTCACAGCCAGCATATTAATGGGCACAAAAGGGCTGCGGGCGGCTCTTCTGGGGTTGAGCATGGGCTTGGGCGCCAGCCGCCTCGCGATCCTAGTCAGTAGGGTCGTTTGCAGGTAGAAGGCTGCTCTGGTCTTGGAACCCCCAGCCTGGAGCTGATTGGGGTACATTTGACCACCCCTAGCCAGCTGACCCGCTTGCGTTCCTTGCAGACCCTGGTGCACCTAATAAAGAAATTTATAATCAAGGAATATAAAAAAAGCCAAACAGTATTAATGATATAGGCTATATCATGGTTTATAAATACAAACAGTATTTACAAATCATTTCAATTAGTAATCAATAACTGATTTTAAGAATACATAATAGAGAAGAATTCAGCATTCAGTACTAACTTTTGATACGACGCTGGTGTCAATATAACGCCGAATATCCAGGCCGGTGTGAAAGAATCTGCACACAAGAGTACAGATTAGGTGTGATAGTGGAATTAGCATCGCATCCAAAGTCAGTATGATTTATTCTTGCTATCAGTTATTAATCTTTTTTTTGTAAAAAACGGCAATGCATTCTTGAGGTTTGTTATGTATTTACCTACTAGCATTATACTAAAAATCGAATATAGAGACAAATCGAATATAGAGACAAAACTGGCCTGGTTTTTACCACTGCGATGAAGAAACAATAATTAATATTATCTATATCTCCTTTTGTTTATATTACCTCCCAAACAAACAGGTAAACTTAAGTTCATAGATAAATTTGTTATAAAAGCAATGCTTACTAATATAAAAAAGAACCTAATACAGTGTTAGATCAGGCCACTGTTTTACACTTTATCAAAAATGATCACTATAGAAGACTTTTTTAAAGTTGAAAAAAAGCAGCACCTATGGACATAGATGAACAATGGGAAGGGGGTATGGTGGGGTCAACCCCCCCCTAGCCTCAAAATTTTGCTCCCAACAGAAAAAAATTGAAGGCCCCCCTCCCCCCAAATTTTCGAATTTTTTGCCCCTGACTCCCCTTAGATTTTGAAATCTGACCCCCCTCCCCTCTCGAGAAAATTTTAAATACTTTTTTATACTAATTTTTCTTCCGAAAACGTAAATTTTACACATAAATTCATGTTTTTACATCCTTTTTATACCGGAATGTCGCTTTTTATTTATAAAATCTAGTATTATCTTATAAAAAACTATTATTAAACCTTTAATGGTTTAAAAGTATTTTTCTCTGAACATTGGACCCCACCTGACCCCCCTCTAAGTTTCAAAATCTTCCATCCCGGGTCGAACCCCCCTAGAAAGCTAGGGTGGGTCCGACCCCCCTAGCTTCGGTGACCGTGTTCATCTATGGGGAGGTGTACAGGTACAACCATTAAACGTGTACCAAAAATCAGTTCGAGAATTCCACCTGACAAGCATGGATAAAAAACATGTTTCTAGGTCAATTCTGGCCTGGAAATTTCAATCTTAGGCATTAAAAAGTGATTAAACTAATATTTAACAAAATAAATGGTGTTTTATAGCAAAAAAACGACCTTTTTTGAAGGTACATTTTATGCTGTTGCGAAAAAATTTTTCAATAACGTTTCAATCAACATAAATTAATATTTTTTAGATTGCCAAGAATATGGCGGTTTTAAATATATTTTTTATTTTATTTCTGGCCCTCACTGATTTTGTATTTTTCAACTGTTTAAAAATGTCGCGAATTTCATTCGTGAAAAAATCGAATTTTTTAAAAAAACCAAAATTTTATAAAAATGCATCATAATACAATTTAGCTTGATTTTAGGCTTTGCTTAGGATTAGGAAAATTAAATCTAATTAAAACTAAGTTAAATTTAGCCTTTTAAGCAAAAACAAATTTGTTGTCCTTATTTTTGGGTGGTCCATGTGACTATCGAATTTATAATTTTTATGTAAATTTTTCGATTCTCCGGACTTCAAGCAATGTTAAAAACAACATTTCTAATTTGATTTATTGGTTTACTAATTTTTTTCCTGACAGTAAAAATTGTGTATCCAAAATATTGTCATTTTATGCCTATATTTCACCCTATAATATCTAAAATAGTGTTTTAATCACTTCTTAAAGCTTAAAATCGATATATTCAGGTCAAAATTGACCTAAAACATGTTTTTAGCTATGTATGTCGAGTGGAATTCTCAAAACGATTTTTGGTACGCGTACCTGTACGGCTATACCTGTACCGGGTATACCCTACCCCTGAAATTCGGGGGGTGTCTCAAAATTTTTTTTTGGGTATGCCTCAAATACTCCATTTTTAGCGTTTTTAGTAATGGGACCCCCCAAATTTGGAGGGGGGTGTACTGGGGTACCCCCGATTTTTAAAGGGGAATAATAAATTTAAATTCGTGCGTTAGTTAAGGTTTGCGTAAAATTGATAATTTCAATTTGAAATGCTAATTTTAATTTTGCCACTTATTTCTCGCTAATATTAGTCTCATTTTCAATAGAGCCAACATACTTGAGTTCTCCCGGCGACAGTCTGTCGCCCTCCCATCTGCTGCAGGTGCTGCTGATGCTGTGGGAGCTGGTGATGGTGTTGCATTCCCGGGGGCAGGAGCCCCTTCTGTTGGCTACTCACCATCGTGCTACCCACCCCTTCGCTACGCACCACTCCCGTCTTGTCGTAGTTCTCTGGAAAACAATTTTTTAATTAATAATAATAAAATTTAAAATTTGGAAAAATGAAATTATTTCGTTACTTTAGATAAAAAATTGAGAAAAATTATTTTAGCAACAGAGACGTTTAGACACAAATATTTGAAACACTGGTTTAAATCAACTTGAAGATTATTAATACCCTTACTTTGAAAGTTTTAAAAATTTTACCTCACTCAAAAGACAGACAGGAATACAGTTAATTTAACTGTTTGATCCTTTAAAAAATAATGGCATAATTCTTATGACCTACTTACTGTAAAAAAAAACTTAATTATTATAAAAAGAGGTAGAGCTTCAGAGGTCAAATTTAATTTACGGGCATTAACCTTAACCTCAACAAATTGCATTAACTAAAAATTAATCATTATCACAATTAAAGTTCAATATTTTTAGAAGAAAAATATAGTTGAATTCAAAATAACTTATATAGATACCAAATTCATGTGGTCGTTTGAGTCCTCCGAATTTTTTCCAATACTGCCAACACTCATTGCACAGCCTCAATTGACGGTGGGATGGACCCCAAGCAAACCACGCCTGCGACATATCAGTCTGGAAACAAAAAGTACAAATTACCATCGTTACTACAGCAGAATGCTTCACAATATGTATAAAATATAATGCGACTGTGACTTTTTTTTAAATTTTAAACCGGGTCCTCTAAACTCTAAAATGTGTCACAATCACGTGTATTTTATAATGACAGTGACTCATTTAGCTGTAGTTGATGACGATAATAAATACAAACACTGTGGGTGAATGAATTTTTTATGTCAATATTACAAGGACAAAATAGCGTTAATTTTGTGAGCTATCGTTTGTTTTTTTATATCTAGATTCAAATTTGAAGCGTTAGGTAATAAAAATAAAAGAATTTTTAGCCCTGTTTATTTCCAGTTATAGGTTTTTTTAAAAAAATAACAATAAATTTATTTGCGTTTAATTTTATTTTTGTGTTCACATATTAAAATACGGAACCAAACCAACTTATTAAACTTGACTTCATTTTTATTAAACACTATTTTGAAAGGAATTTCACAACAGGAAATAGTTTGTTTAAAAACGTATTAGTGACGTTGTTTTGCTGCAATTAAATTGTTTGCCAACGCGTATTAAAAGTACAAAAAACTATTTTTATTTATTCGACACTGCTTAACTCGTTCCCGTAATGGCCTTTTCCCCTGTTAGAAAGGTGAAGCCTTCGTACGACAAAGGTGAAACCCTCGTCTCACGGTGGTGGTATTTTCGTATGACAAATGTCGTACGTAAATCTTACCACGGTAAACTCTACGCATAAGTTCTAAGACCTAAGTCCTACGACCTAAGTCGTACTTCCGTCATACATAATTTTTTGCGTGAATAGAGCCCAGTGAGCGAGCACATTGAAATGGTTAAAGCTGTACGGTAGCAACTAGCAATATGCAAATTTTTGCAACATGAAATATCCTACGTAAAATACTGTATCCGTGAGAAAAATCTGCATATTGCTATCGTAAAGCTTTAACCATTTCAATTTGCTCGCTCACTGGGCTCTATTCGCGCACAAACCCTCGTCTCACGGTGGTGGTATTTTCGTATGACAAATGTCATACGTAAATTTTACCAAGGTAACCTCTACGCATAAGTTCTAAGACCAAAGTCCTACGACCTAAGTCGTACTTCCGTCATACATAATTTTTTGTGCGAGAATAGAGCCCAGTGAGCGAGCAAATTGAAATGGTTAAAGCTGTACGGTAGCAATATGCAAATTTTTGCAACATGAAATATCCCACCTAATACACTGTATCAATGAGAAAAAAATCTGTATAATATTGCTACCGTAAAACTTTAACCATTTCAATTTGCTCGCTCACTGGGCACTACTCGCGCAAAAAAATTATGTATGACGGAGGTACGACATAGGTTTACGAAGGTTTCACGGTTGTAATCATAGAAATGGCAATCACGGGAACGGGTTAAAACAGCCACGATATCTCCAGAAAACCCTTTGGGGTTGCCTTCAGAGCCGTAAGTATAAAAATGATACAAAAATATTTCCCAGAAAAGTTTATAAGATGTGCTTTATACCTTGCAGCTTTCGCAGGCCTTATGTCCAGGGACTGCGTGGCCAGAGGGATGCGGGGTACCAATCATGTTCGGATTTGGCCGGTTGTAATTTGGAATATATACCTAAGTAAAAAAAACCGATAAAAATTACAAATATAGCAGACAGTTCTGATAAATATGCAGACCTGTGCACGGTCTGAAAATGCCCCCACCCCCCGTTTTATTGGAGGATTTGCCCCCCCCCCCCGCCAAAAAATGAAAAAGTACCCTAAAAATATGACGCCATTTTTGACCTATGATGACGCCATCATCGCGAATTTTTTGCAGTTTTTAGCCTATTTTAATGTATTTTAAGCCATTTTAGACCTATTTTTACCTTATTTCCGCGTTTTTTGTCCTTTTTTTTCCCTTTCCCCTTCTTTTTTTCTCTTTTTTTTTCTTTCCCCCCTGCTTCCCCCCCGGTTTATTCCCCCCCTGTTTCAAAAAAGTTGCCCCCTATTTTGGAATTGCCCCCCCCGTTTTAACCCCGGGGGGGGGCAGTGCACAGGTCTGAATATGCATGTGAAAAAATGAAAACCTTATAAATTATTTGTGCATGTCTTTTAGCGCAAGTTATTTGTAAATCTGCAAGTCTGAAAATAATATACTATGTTTAAAAATTTTTTTCGGCACAAATCAAAGTTATTCTACTTTTCTCAAATTTCAAAGACTGTCTCAATGTATTTGATACATTTCTATACTGTAAGTTTATGTTTAGCTCTTTTTAGTTTCTTGCCTTCTTTTTCAGTTGCCTTGGTTAAATTAATTACAAACCCTAACACTTTACATTACGTCTTTAAACATCTCGTCTTTTACATCTGGTCTTCGCGAAGTTCGTCTTTTTAATATCTTGTCTTCGAAAAACTCGTTTTTGGGTGCGACTTGTAAACGTAAAAATTGGTTTTCTGCATATTTTGCGACTAAAACAATGGATTGAAAACTTTTTTAAGCCTAAGCAAAAACCTAAAATCAAGCAAATTTTTACCATTATAAACTTTTATTAACTGATTTGTTTTTAAATACTAAGAACCTAAGCCTAAACGAAACCTAAAATTCAAGCAAAACCTTATCAAGGTAAATTTTTATTTAACGGTGTGCTTTTTGAATTAAAGAATAAAAAACCTCTAAGCCTGGGAAAAGCCTAAAAATCAAGCAAAACTTTATTATTAGGATCAAAATTTGCCATTTTAAAATTGCGTTTACAAAATAGCACCCAAAAGACAGAGTTTTCCAAAGACGAGATGTAGAAAACGAGATTCTGAAAGACATAAATGTAGAAGACGAAATTTCCGGACATCTCCTTGGCACCTCAGTTAATAGTCATAAATTTAAAAAAACTGAGGGGAACGACTAAATACCAAAAAACAACAATCAGAAATTTTTTATAATATAAAATTATGTTTATTGTGTATTTTTTGGCATTAATCGTCTTAATATTTGCGTAATACTTTTTACTAAATGCTAAAAGGATTTTTAGTCACTATACAAACTGTTTTTATCTAAATTATCTGTCGAATTTCAGACTCATATAACGTCAGTACTGATTGACTCCTGGGGCGCTCTCTCCCACGACTACAGTAAAATCTAACACTTTGTCAGATTTGACTATCTTGCACTTAAATGTTTTTGATATGTCTGGGGAGGAGTATAATAAAACTTGTCATAGTCTAATTGGTAAATGCTGAGATGTAGTAGTAAACTATATTACTTGTTTCAGTCTGGACTCAGCTTCAAGGGCTTTTACTCGCTTCTGTTGGACATAGCGGTCTGTGGTTTTCCACATGTAGTAATATTCTACGATGTCCTTTAGTGACTTCCATGGTAGCTGAAAAAGGAAATAAATTTTTTAAATAATGAACGTTGTGTGGCCAACTCCTCTGCAACCACACAAAGAATTAAACTAAATGATGTATTATTACAACGCTTTTAGTTCTCGGACTGTCGTAATAAGAGGGTTGAATTAAAAAAATAATAACATAGAAATTTTTATGCAGGAGACTGCATGTTTTGTAAGGTTTTTGAAAGGTAACAGTTTATTCTAACGCATAGAACTCAAAATAGATAGTGCTCAAAAGGACTGAATAATTAGAAAGTTTGACGTGTGGAAAAAGTGTTGAATTTAAAAGAAAATTTACATGTACATGTTTGTACTGAAAAACGCATATTTAATAAGAGTGTAGGGAACCCGCTTCCCAACCAGAAAACAAACTAGCTTTAATAACATATCATTAGAAAGCTTATAGTCCGGGAAATGCTTCTGATTGTTTCGTTTGAATTTTTATAAATACCTAACGTGGCCATTATTATATTTGTTCCGGACAATACTACCAAAGAGGCCTTTTGGATTTTGC
Organism: Microlaimidae sp. YZB2_3; assembly: GCA_030248175.1. Taxonomy (NCBI): domain Eukaryota; kingdom Metazoa; phylum Nematoda; class Chromadorea; order Desmodorida; family Microlaimidae; species Microlaimidae sp. YZB2_3. The sequence goes on along the minus strand of JASAMX010011274.1, from coordinate 71 downwards.
CAGTTTAAAATTTTTTTGTTTCTAAACTGGCTTAAAGTATAGATAAGAAATGTTAGTCAATACAGAGCCAG
>JASAMX010011273.1:0-18847 GCA_030248175.1 Microlaimidae sp. YZB2_3 | reverse complement strand
ATTGAAGGCAGTCAGGCAAAATCCATTTTTGGCATACCCCAAGAAAGAAGGTAGAAAAAACGGGTCATGACTCATGATGAAGTTACTGTAACGTGCGGTTTGGCCCGTGTGTTAGCGCTGATGAATTAGTGTTTCGCTACCGCACGCTACTTGTATGGGTGTTTGCGCGATGCACCCGTAGGCTATCTGACTCCGTATACCTTATCATAAAAGTCATAAACCCACTTTAAAATTCCATCTATTATGCGATTGCTCCGAGGGTACCCCGTGCACAGGCCCTGTGCCAGAGGGGCGGGGGGGCCGTGCGATCCCTTCTGGGTTGGCCCAGGTAGAAATGTAGCAAGCGGGAGGTGGGTCCAAGGATTGTCGAGGAGGTAAAAGGTAAGGTAATGTAATGCCCGGGTTTTCCCATTTTCAATTAAATTTTACAAAACATTTATTTCTTATTTAATTTAAACTTTTCTTTAACTAAAGTTCAAATACGCATTCCTTTCAGTCTGCTAAACTTTCAGCCTGTAGTCAAAACAACCACGCATTCCGCGGGTATATAAATCCGCGGGTTTTCAAATAAAAATCATTAAGTTTTGTTGGGGTTTAGCGTGAGTTTATATCAGCCAAAATTGCTGCTAAATCGGTCGTCCTACTTATTGTAATAAAGTTCCAGCCTAAATATACTTTAATTCTTCCAAGCCCTCACTTCCTTGAAAGTGAGGGCTTGCAATCTTCTACTCTACTCATTCTGGTTTTCTCCCTACCTGCTAAAAAACTGCGCTTTCAAATTATGTATATGCCTTTTAGTAACCTCGCTGGATACTTGGGTATCCCGCCCCGGGGTTTATAGCTTTTATAATAAGGTATAACGCAGGACGATGGCTTACGGTTGCATCGTGCAAACGCCCATTCAAGCTGCATCCGGTAGCGAAACCCTGATTCATCAGCGCTAACACACCGGCCAAACCGCACCTTACAGTAACTTCATCATAATTCCTGACCCGTTTTTTTTGCCTTCTTTCTTGGGGTATGCCAAAAATGGATTTTGCCTGACTAGTTTGAATTTAAGGTAAATCAGTATTTTCAAACCTCAATTTTGCTCATTTTTAATTCTAAATCAAAAAAATTCGCCTTCGGCGGCCGGGGAAACGTCCCCAGACCACCCCTCCGAGACACGTCGCGGCGCAAAATGCAGGCGCTTCGCGCCTGGTTCATATGCTGTTTGCATTTTTTCGCAGTCTGGCCCTCTCCTTTCAAAAATCCTGGCACAGGCCCTCCGCTGTACCCAAAATTTAAGCAGTGTCGCGTCGTCAATTTTGAGATTTTCTTATAAAAAATAACCGCTTTAATTTTCATATCTACGTGTTAATTCTCCTACAACAAAATTCGAAACTGCCGAAAATTCAGTCTTTTAATGGACACAGAAAACCATGTAGTAAGTGCGTAAACCATGCGCAGAACATGGCAATTGTAACACTACCATAGAATTTAGTGGTCCTACCTAATACTTAAAGCGCTAAAATGCTAATGCTTGGGGCTAACACTCCCTCAAATTATTCTACGTAATATTTGATTAAAAAAATAGAAATTGCCATGGAAACTTAAATTTCATATACATTAATTTTTAAGCAAAGAAATCAAAGGCTAATTTTCATATAAATGAAGCATAAATTTTATGATCTTAAACAGTTTTTGGTGTCGATAAATCACCAAAAACATACCTAAGCAAAATAAAACTTTGAAACTTTGATGAATTTCAGAGTTACGGTTTATTTGCACAAAAATAACCCTTATACCTACTTCTACCATCTCGGTTACATTAGTTAGCTATTTTTTACACTTTACAGAATTCCATGCTTCATGTTCATTCATTATTGTTACACTTACAGGGATAAATCAATAAAACACCAGAAATTGTACAATGGTTTTTATGTGCAGTTTAGTCATTGAAATAAATTGTTTCATGAAACCGCGTCAAAAACGCAATAAACACCAAAAAACCAACTAATTTTTCATCAAAACAATATTTTATTTATCAACAGAAAACACAAACTTCCAATCAGGCAGGATCGGATGTAAAAAATATAAGGGATTTTTTTAGAATCACTGGTAAAGATAATAATAATTTATTTATTCATTTTACTTGTTTTACAATCTGAGGCTGCAGTAACCGTTGGTGAGACGTATATTTAGGGCCTGAGTTCGAGTTCTACGATCAACTTCCGTTTTTTCGACGATACCGGATGCGCGATTTCCCCGCAAAATCGCTTATTTTGCATCAAAAGTAGGTCAAGGTCCTATAAATGAAAGATACCGAAGTTATTTTTTAAACAGACTGTGTACAACAAACCTTGTTTAAATTTTGATTATGGTTGTTTTTAGGTCAAAACGCAACTAATATTATATTAATAAGTAAGATTAATGATAGAAAACGTTTACGAAACCACTTTTTTGCAGATTTTTTGAATTATTTATCGTTTAAAAACGGCTTATTATTAGTTTCAATTTTTAAACTGAACTTTACTAATGGCACGTCGGGAAAAATTATTATCATAATAAAATAATGCACAAAAACCATTACATACATCAGACCTGTGCACGCTCTGGAAATGCCCTCCCCCCCATTTATTGGAGGATTTGCCCCCCCCCCCGCCAAAAAATGAAAAAGTACCCTAAAATTATGACGCCGTTTTTGACATATGATGACGCCATCATCGTGAATTATTAGAGAGGAAATTCAAACGTATTATACCGTAACACTTCAAACAAGACATATTGTTTTTTTATATTTATCGCTGAACGTATGTTGTTTTTCATTTAATGTATTTTCGTGGCATTGCATTAAAGCGTTTTCTAAAACTGTAAAGACCTTGCGAAGATCCTGAAAACAAGTTAAGTTTAAGCAAAAAATTAAGTTCGTCATAAGTGGCACAGGAGCGTTGAATAGGGCAATATAGCTTCTGACGTCGCGCCAAGTTTTTCGTTTCAATGCTTTTTTACATAACAACTGTTCCATAGTTGGAAATTAGGATTCATTTGTTTTGATAGGTTCTGATAGTTATGATATGTTACCCTATTATTTCCACGAAGTAAATTATGGCTTAGTGTACTTCTATACAAAAATTGGGATTTGACAGCGATTTTTGAGAATAGTTTAATTTTATTTTTTGCAAATTTTTAGGCTAAGAAAGGACGTAAAAAAAATCAAAAATCCACAATATACAATACCGTTTTACGCCAAGAAGTTTGTGTGCAATTTTTGAATCACTGAAATGAAATCCAGTTTTCGTATCATATTTTGGGGTTAAAATTAATAGGAATGCATTGCGTCCCTAATGCGACTCCCCATTAGGGATGCATTGAGCACCAGATTTTAATTGTGAGCTGTGCATTACTTAGTACTCACAATTAAATTAATTGTGAGCTTGAGCCTGAGTACTCACAATTAAATATATGTGAGTACCAATTGGTATTGAGCATTTGTGAGCCTGGCGAATGTTTAAAATATACTTACGTATAGCATAGATCTTAGGAGAATCGTATGTTGTAAGCACAGAAGGGAATGACCGTAGTCCGCAGAAATGGGGGCTATGGGTGGATAGAGGCCTCAAATGAGGTCAAAGGGCAGAACAGCAGCAACGGGTCCCTTCAGGACGACTTGAAAGGGGCTGAATACCCCCACCAATTAGGAGAAAATTTTAAATTTAAGACTGTAAAACACCAAGACAACCCAGAACACATACCGCAAAATACTTGATTTAACTAGCATATGAATTTCAGATAAAATTAGGGTTTTTAATTAAAAAAATAAATGTAAAGCCTCATAGCGTGTAAAAATAACAGTGGATATAAACACTCATTTTCAACTACAAATGTTTTATTGAATAAGTCAAACTACAACATGATGTTTTTCTTGATTTTATAGATTTATCAAGTTTTATTGCAATTTTTTAGCGAAAAGAGCTATACTTATTTAAAAAACAAATATCTCTTAATACTAACACTAAAAGTCATAAACCTTTTGTATAATTAAATTTAAATATAAAAGGCATTTTGTAAAAAATGTAATATTGAAGACTGACATTTTTAATATTTACTACCAATTTAGTTTAATTAAATTAAATTTAGGATAAATATTTATGTTTAAAGCAATTTAAACTAATTTTTGTATTTAAAAATATGCTTTAAAATAGAAAAATAACCGTTTTTATGTAAATATTTAAATAGAAATAGAATAAAAAAATTAGAATAAATACTTGTATGTTCTAATGATATTTATATAATTAGCATTTTTACGTATTTTTAATAGCATCTCAACATGTCACATGAAACAAAATTGTTGTGATTATGAATTTTTATTATTTAAACTTCCCAGGGTGAAATTAAGTATATTATAAAAACATTTTTTTAGCTTTTTGCACAAAAAAAAATGATATTGAATATAGAATAAACATTAAAGTAGCATTGTCACATATCAAATTCCTATAACGCCTTGAATAAACTACTCTTAATACAAAACTTTTAATCTACCTCGACCAATTCGACAACATTTAAAAATTTTAATTTAATCGGTATCAGTAACAAAAAAGTTATATGATCCTGCGTTATAGGTATTTAAAGTGTGACAGTATGTTCTCTTAAGTAATTATATCTCGCGAACGAAGCCACCAATTTTTGTAAAAAGTGTGTAAAAACTTAAAAGCAAATATTTTCACACATTGATGTAATTCTTTTATGGAATGGACCTTTTTGATTAATTGTAAAAATATTACCTTGTGCTCCGAAATCTTGTACCAATTTTTCGTTGAAATATTTAACATAGCCAAAAATAAAGCTTTTTATAGGGTGTTTTTTTACTAAGCAAATTTTAGTGTAAAAATATATAAAAAACCAACGTATTTTTATGTTCATTTTGAAATCTTGATTAAAAGTTTTTATAAAGTCTTTGTCAAGATATTAGTGTTTTAGTGAAAAAAACCTGCGACTTTTACCTTAAAACGGTCGGCAAATTTTTGGCATAAGAAAAAATGCTGAATTTAAGTCTCTTATGAAAATTTTTATTTAAATGGAAAACAGTCAATTTTAAAATTTTAAAATGTTTATTTCGATAGAGTTTTCAACAAAAAAAAACGCAAAAAATATGATTTTATTAAATACCTGTACTGTTTATTGAACAGTTTTTCGCTTTCCATGTTTCACACACAATGGGATAACAATCTCAGGGGTTTTTTTTTGAGGAAAACACTAATATTTAGGGAAATCATTTGATAAAATCAAAATAAATCAGGATGTAAAAAGAAAGTTAACATCATGACGCCTGTTTTTTTATGTTTTCATAACAAAACTTTTTGCAGTGAAGAAGGCATTGTCCCAGGATAAAATGAGAAAAAAAATCCCTATTTTGGCCTTTTTTAAATGGTCTAAAGGTAAAAAACTGTTACAAGGTTTGAAACGCAGAATAAAGTTTGGTCAAAAAATAGTCGAAATCAAAGAGAAAAAATTTTTGACTGCATTTTTAAGTGTTTATTCTAACACACATTCTTTTTATAGAAAATTTTGTTTTTTTAAACCAAAGTGCAAAACCAAAAGATAAAACCATGGGTAAAACATTATGCAATTTATCAAAAAAAATCTTTAAGTCCTGTAAAATTAGTGGCGTCCACATAAGCCATTGAATAAAATGCCTTTTGAATAGTTTTAAAAATGACACATTTTTTGAGTTATGTCATCATAATGACCTATTTTTTATTAATTCGCGTGAATTTATATAGATATTTATTTACGTGAATTTAGGTAAATGAATATTGTTCCATTATTAAATTAAAACAGACTCTTTATTATAACTGGCGTGAATTAACAGAAGAATATGACTTTAAAATAAAAATGTCATTTAAATGGACTGAAATAATGTTGTTATAATCGCATATTATAATAGGGCTTCTTATTCAGGATTTAAACATCTTTTGGTAATGTATAATATATTTTTTTTAGTTTTTATTGTCAAGCTCACAATTAAGCTAATTAGCCTGGGCTAATTGTGAGCTTGAGCTTGAGCCTGAGATTTACTGTGAGCTTGAGCTTGAGCTTAGTACTTACAATTAAATATATGTGAGTACCAGTTGGTATTGACAAAGGTGGATAATCTAATAAAGGTATGTCACAGCGGTCTGTAGCAGCGTGCATCATAAAATCCACTTCTGGCCGGACGTGCGGCTTCTGGCCGGACGTGCGGCCCGAATTGGATTTTATGATGCACGCTGCTACAGAGCGCTATGACATACCTTTATTAGATTATCCACCTTTGGTATTGAGCATTTGTGAGCAGCTCAATGCATCCCTACTCCCCATCCCCATCTTTCCATCTTAACGGCAATGCGGAAGAAACTTACAATCGACCAAAGTCATGTAAGGAATAATTTCCATACGGTTTCATTAAAAAGTTCGCTCGCAATTGTCGAAGCATTTAAAATTTTTTGTTGGAAATCCGCGCAGAAAGCTGCTGAACGTACTATTACTGAAATAAACATCACCCGGAACGACCAATCCGTTCCAACCATGCTTAAGCAAATTATTTCTTACGTGACTTTGGTTGATTAGAAGAGTCTACTGCCCGATCTTCCAATCTAATTAGGGCTGGAATCGTAGTGGTTTGTAAAAATGTAAATTCAAAATGCTTCTATAGTGTTTTTTCAAAAAGAAAAAAAAATTACTAGAAGTACTATTTGTTGGAATAATTATTGGGATAGTTGGCAGAAAATCTTTTGGACTGGAAAGCATTTTTTTGATTTTTTTTTACGTTAAAGTTTTTTAAACCCCCAAAATATTATTTATATATTTTTATTATCGAATTACAGGCAAATAAAACCTTGTTGACCTCGATGATTTGCAGTTTTGAATCGAGTATTTAACAATAAAGCCATTTTAAAATTTTCACAAAAAATAGTTTAATATTAAAGATTAAATACCATATTTTTACAATTATTTTTAAAATTACTCAATTTATAACAGAAATAAACTTTTTTAAGAGACTATATTTGACTAATTTTTGTATATTTTTTAAAAATGCGCAAATTTTTTGTATCTTTTGTATTTTTTAAAAAAATAATGTACTCCAATTCGTTATTTATTAAAACGTCATAACCGCACGATTTTAATTGGTCCGTTCATGTCTCGCATACAAACATACAACATAGGTCAGCCATACAACATACAAGGTCAGCCAGGTATAATATTCAACCATAGTAAACAAAAAAAGTTCTGCCCACCGAAAATGATTATAACATTTAATTAAGATACATTTTAGTTAGCAAAATAGTTTAAAAATTTTCATTGAGTCATGGAAACAACTTTTTTTTACCACTGTTATAGCTGATGAATTTCATCGATGGTAGCAAAATAAGAGTATTTTAATCTAAATTTAACTTATATAGAAATTATTATATGTATGAATTTTATATAGTGTTGTTTTTTTGCGCAACCCTGATTATCAATAAAAAAAATGTAAACAAATTAGCCAACCAGTAACCCATAAATGTACCAAGCAAAATTTTTAAAACTATTTTTTTGTTTTTGGCTTTTTTTTCATTGATAATTTATTTTACTATTAACATTATTATTAAAATTACTTTTTGGAACGCAGGTAGCCACGCGAAGTCTGTTGTAAGGATATCCACTTCCGTCATAGCCGCTCATCTAGAATGCAAAATTTATTTATATTTTTTAATATCAATCTTTGATGATCACGTTTTAAAAATGTACTCAAGAGGATACTAAAAACGTACCCATTGATATATTTTCTAACTAGAATAATATAATATGCTTAATCTAATGGTTTACCAAAAACATTTATAATATGATTGCTTAAAATCGTTCTAAACGGTAATTTTAATAGAAATAATAATAAAATTGGTGCTAAGGACAGGATTTAAAGCGATTTAAAGTTTAATTCGATATTCTGTCCCTTTAGCGACTATTCTGACCGCAGAACAACATAGACTTTGATTTATTGGAGCCAAGAAAACTCAGATATTGAATCAGGAATTGAAGCTAAATATGGAAAATTTGGAGCAAAAAGCCTAAAACTAAGCACGAACCATTTTTTGTTTTGGGTTCAGAGTATCTGTTTTCACAGCATTAAACTCCCAAAATTATAAAACGGTTCCAGAAACCCCGTATCCTGGACAACATAGTTGTTGGGGCTAATTTTTTAATTCGATTTGAAAAAATGGTTTCAATTGTAGGCTTCCGTAAATATTTTGAGATAAAAAAAGAAAAAAAATATATAACAATATAATACGTTTAATGATATACCAATAGGCCAAAGTACAGTTTGGGACAGCTGATCTGCTGGGATATATATTCGTAGGAGCAATTGGCGCGCGGACCAATTGTCGCTGCTCCAGTCAGAGTTTCGTTCCAATAGTATTCCCAATTGTAGGTATTTACATACTCCAGACTCCCACCACTGGGCATCCCAGGTACGTGAGCTACCATGTAGTTTTGGTATCCTGCAACAATTGTGATATAATAACTTGTTAGTATTATTTTTATTTGTGCAGGCATAAATACTAATGTGGCTAACTTTTATAACTAGAACCTTAAGAACTATTTAAAACTTTTTAATGGAACATTTAATGATGTAATGGAATTCGGGCTCTGGAAAACATCACTAATAGGCAATATTGATCTAATGATAATGTATCCAGAGTTACTCTCAAATGAATGACTCAACATCAAAATTTTAATTAACCTGGTTTCCATGGGTTTATTTATATTATGTCATAATTTTGTTTCGAAGTTTCTTTTTATAATGTTATAACCGTTTGGATACCAAGACTGGTCTACATGGTCTACATGTGCTTCAGTTTTTTATACAATTTACCAACAAAAAAGTAAAGCAACCAACAATACAAAATTTGCGTAGTTTCCAATTTTTAGAATTTTTTCTTGTTTATAATCATTCTAATGATTGTTTTTAATTTCTATAGTAAAAACTATCAATGTTCCCGAAATGACTAATTTGTACCTGCATTTCCAATGGGCTCCGGATTCGGAAAATCATTGTGTATTTGATTTGTAAATCCGTAAAAAACTTGTATGGGGCTTTGCGCTCTTACCTGAAAAATTAAAAAATAAAATTCTTGAATATTTTCGGGACCCTTGCATTTTCTACAAAAAAAGCTGCTAAGTAGGGAAAATTTTCGCAAAAAAGTGTTAGATAAAACACATTTATTTTGTTTATATGTACTGTAGTTTAGTTTTCATTAAAGAACTTCCCCATAAAAAAACCTTCCTCCAATTAAATACAAACACAAAATTTAGAAAGTTCCTATTAAAAAATTATTAAAATTAAAAAAATGTTTGCAATAAAAGCATATTAATTAATATCTTGTTTCAAAGTATGACAAATTAACACGATTGTCAAAACCCTCCTATTTGGAAACGGGGCTCGAAAAACCAAGGGCCCTAAAAACCGAGAGCAAATTTTCTATAGGATTTTTTATAACGTAAACAACCTATTAGTGTAGTACGATGGCTTTATTTGAGCTATGTGAAAATGTGCTGGTGTGCTGGTGTGCTATGTGCTGGTTTTTTTGGTTTCATTTTATTAATGAATTATTTTGTACCGAATTGAAACCTTACAAGAACAAGAAATCATTGTGAGGAATTCCATCGTGGATTTAAAACTTAAAACCAATCATACGAGCCTGGGCGAATTTATTCAAGATGCTTTCCTGTTTAGTTTTTTTATATTAATTTATACGAAATTTTTATATCTTAATTTAAACAATTTTTTATAGGCACCTTGCACTGGAACTCGGTTTATACATGAAGTATGCAAAAAACAATCGAGTCACCATAATGGAAATTACCGTATCTCCTACTTATCTTTTGTAGTATGCAGATCAACCCTCGAAAGCGTAAATTTTCTGTCTTTTTCAATTAAAAATAAATTTAAAGTAAAATGTTTAATAAAAAATAATTTGTGTTATGATTATAATAAATAACCCAAAAAGCTTAAAAACAACCAAAAAATTCTTTAAAACAAGCAGCATGGGAAGGTCGGATAATTTTTTCACCGGATGGTCTCAGTTATTTCAATTAAATCTTAATTATGAATACTATGTTTTCTTTTGTTTATTAAATTTATTTAAAAGTTGTAAAAATAAATTCAAATTTTTTTTGCAAACGAAAAACAATTTAAATTAAATTTAAATATTATAAAAACACAAAAAAAACAATTAAAAACATTTCAAAACTATTCTACACAACTCAAAATAATTACCAAGAAACAAAGAAATAAAATCAAACTCCGAAGAAAAAAAACCCACGATTAGTGCGCTACAAATTATAATAAAAAATAAAAAACCCGCAATTTTTTCGTTAAAAAAACCAAATGACGGCAGTTAGTTATTTAATTAAGTTTGCCCAACATTTTTGCCTACCCTTCGTATTTTTAGCGAAAAAATTTCTGGTTTTTTGTACAGGAAACGCAATATCTCAAAAAATACTGCGTCAATTTTAACAACCAAGTTATCAAACTAAAGTTAAAAGTAGCCGCTTTGTTTCAGTGCATATTTTGTAAAATATTTCAAGTACAGAATTGTCGAAAAAGGCAATTTTTGGTGGTCATATATCCTGAACCAGTGGAGATATTCTGACGAAAAAATTTTTGTGGGCTTTTGAGGGCAGGGGTAAAATTTTTACGAAAAAATCATAAAAATCGAAGACAAAAGTTTGATTCCGCACCGCGAGAAAGAATTTATAAAGCAGAGCTAAGAAACCCCGAAAATTGTGGTTTTTCAGAATTTATTAAAACATCTAGTAAACCACCTGAATTCGGCAATAATTCAGTTGTCCACTAAGAGGATATGTTTTGACTATCGCTTTCCATAGACCAGGCACCAGTTTGTGTGAAATCGTACCTAATACATTTATATTATTATAAACTAATATTAACACTTTAAATTGCAATTAAAATAAAAAAAAACTTTGGGACTCAGTCCACTTCGGACTGCGACCGTTTTTGACGCATACCGGTTTCTAATTTTTGGTCATAGTCCGGTATGTTCACCGGCAAAGTGGATTTGATCGTTTTTTTTCACCTTGTTTTTGAACAATTAGGGCTTTTTATTTCGCATTTTCACACTGTTCATTAAATAATTTATCGATATTCATAAATTTTGATGACTTGTAATCTACACAGCAGCAACGTTCGTTCCAAAAATGTTTCATTTTTGATTTTTCATTTTTTGAACCCAGTGCACTTTTCGATGACCAAACTAGACTGCTACTAAAAATCAGAGACCAGGGGTCGTATTCTGAAGAAACACTTATATTTACCCCGATAAATCCATTTCAAAGAAAATTAAAAAATAAATATATATTGTAAATAAATAAACCTGCCGCATATGGGACAGAAAATGATTGCAATGAATTTTTTAAAATTTTTTCTCGCGCCGCAAAACCACCTCGCACAAATTAAAAAAAATTAATCAATGCGCGTATTTTATTTTTTATTAAATTAATCCTACGGGAGAAAATATTTAACCACCTCTCGAGTTGGATAAATTCTTATTCTTAAAACAATAAAAAAAAATTTAACCCGACTTTTACCTAGGTAAAATTGATTTTTCACTCGCATCTTTAAGCACGTAAAAAAAGTTAACCCGGGGTAAATTTTAACCGCGCGTCAGAATGCGCGCCTAGTATGCCCAGTCTGAATGAACCTGGTCCAAAATTTTAATGAATACCGCCGGTTTTTAATTTTTAATGTTCAGTCATGCTTGGTCAATATTGATTTAAACACACTCAAATTATTTTAAAATTGTTTGATTAAACTCAACGGCACTGTAAAAGCAACAGAGCGGTCGCGACAGCCGCCGCGCAGAATTTATAAAGAAAATAAAAAAAAACAATAACGGAAATGCTCATTGTATTTTAAATTAATTTCATTACGCGGCCTGAAGTGGGTTAAAATATAGTAACATTTAATGTTTTGAGTTCGTTTGAATTTAAACGTAGTGAACTAAGTCAGTTCGTTTAGTAATTTACATAAAATGGGCCAAACATCTCTAATATTTATTTTATATGAAGATATTAATATAAAATATAGGTAAAAATACATTATAGGTACATATAGGTAAAAAACTTGTATTATGGCGGAAAATAATTTTTCATGCTTTTTTTAATATTTTTTGCACAGTAAATGACGTTTTCAGAAAAAAAATAGTATATTTTTATTTTTATTCTATTATTTTAACCATTTCAAATATTTGAAAGTGGATTTGAAATAAACTGCTGGCATTAATCCAATAACATTCAGTGTTTAAGTAATGCCACTTCCTGGTGGCATTCAAGTTTAGTTTTTTTACCCAAGCTATCTGTCTATATTTAATGACAGTCTATAATTTAATTTGTTTTGCCAAAAACCAAAGTTTTTACATCAGAATTTGCTCTAGATAAATTTGGATAAAACACCATAAAATAATTTGGTAGCACTGATTCAACATGCTTAAAATTAAAAAAAAAAACAATTTTGTAATACTGAAAACAATACATACCTTTTGGTTTGCTGACGTGTAATATTTGCATAGTATTACTGTTATTTATCATTGGTGCAGCTTGGTATACTGCTCCTAAATTATGAAAATAGTTATTAAACAGGACGTTGCAACCGAGAACATTAAGCAAGAAACATTGGCGATGGCGTGAAATTTATTACACATTTATGAATACAAAAATTGATACAGTTTTATTTTGACAGTTTTTGACAGTCGCGAAGCGCCAAATAGTGATTCAGCTTTGGAACCCCGTAACAATCATAATTACAGAACGAAGATAAATTCTGTAATTAATAATATTTTTATTTAAATTGTTAATGAAACTAAAAAAAGCAAACAAAACAACATTGAAACCCGACTTTTATTTAAGGAGTCTTTGGAATCATAAATAAAAAAACATGGGTTCGCCAAAAATTTTTTGAAATTTGGAACCGTGAAAATGGTAACTTGGCATGTTTAACATGGGAACTTAGAAAAAACCGGTTTAAGTTTAGGTTTAGACTTAGGTATAGGATTTAGTTATTTCAAACTTACGGCTCCAAATTTCCCAGTTCCAACTCCCAATTCTCTAAATTGTATTCTAAATTCCTGTTTTAATTATCAGTGGCCAATAATATTCAATCTATATTGTTGAAATGTGGCATTTTATAGCCAAGTGTCGTATGCTAAGTTTTGTCTTACGTGAAATCAATATTGATTTGTTGATCAATAAAAAACTGTTGATTTGTTAACAGCTGAAAAAGCTTATATAAAATACACTTAAAAAAACTATTGTCGGTAGGAAACTTAAATGTGTTTGTGTAAAGCCGTTGAAGGCCGAGTCAATTCCCGAGTGTCTACTGGCACTCGAGTAATATTGAGACGGCTGCAAAAGTACTTACGGTTCCAAGTACGCCCTACAAAACAGGTCATTTTCTTATAGTAGAAAACGATATGTTTTGGTTATGTGTGTTTTTGAAATCGCTTACCTGTGGGGTCATATAGTTGGACGTAGGGTTTACTACCAGATGAGTAGACGGTGAACGAATAAGTTGTGGAGTCGATCGGGAAATAGAAGGTTTGCCCGTTTCCGGTACAATCCTGTCGCACCATTTCGAACACCAAGCCGGACTGGTAAAGGGTTGGAATGAAGCGGAATAACTAAAAGGATATCATGAAGAATGGGTCATATTCCAACTGTCCAGAAAAATAATTGTAGAAACATTAAAACTCCGTGTTTCAATAAATTAAAGGTCTTTTTGAAAATTTTTTCCGGGTATTTGACGTTTTTACCTCCAGAAAAAATATATAATGCTTTCTAAATCTTCGGAAATTACCAAAATCGAGATCTTGGATTTTGATTTCTATAACTTAAATCATTTTGTTCTCTATGAACTAAGTTATCTAACGTGTTTTAGCCCATTTCTTTAGCATTTTATTCACATTTGGAGCGATGTTGTACTGATATAGTACTCCGAGTGTTACTTTTGTTTATCGGGGTGTATTTAAATTACAAAAGTTTTGGTTTATGTTTTGGTCTTATAATTAGATTTCTAACTTGTTGTATTTAATTGACTAATTGGCATATTATAAAGTTTTACAGGTGTCACGGTAGTGTTTGTATGTAGAATGTGGTATAATTTGTGTTTATACAGTTCCAGTCCAAGAAACATATAGTGATAAATTAATTCTTTCTGATTTTTATCGCGTACCAGTCGCATATTTCTGGGGATCTCATTGTATAAAAACCATCGGGTCTAAGAATTCAACATTAGTTTGTCTTGAGCAGGCCCACCTGCGTTTGAGACGTATCATTTATATTTTCAATAAGCAGTAGGAGTTAACCTGTGGTTTAAAAATTGAATTTTCTAGCCGTTTTTAGTTTTTGATGTAATCATTTTGTTATTTTTTTATTTTACTGTGCGGTTTTTTATATTTATACATGTCAACTCCTGACGAAGAATTGGAAATTGATACAGACACAATCAAATTTAAATTATATTCGCCTGTTACTCAAAGAGTGAGTAAAAACATAGATATCAAAAAATAATAAGAAACATTAAAGAATAAATAGAGAATTGAGAGGCACATAAATTATTGTCTTATGGTGTGTAAATATAATTTTTTTTATAAAGTTTGCGGCTTCTTAGTGAACAATTTTCAAACTGATTTAACAATAAAATGTATTTTAATTTTTTTTCTTACAAGTTTTAATAAGAAAAACGTTGTATACAAATTTAAATGTTTTTTTGATATTACTCTTTTAAAAGAACGGACCTCCGGAGGTGTTTTAAAGGTTCCTAAAATGGAGTTTCAGAGCTTGAAGGGCCGGTTTAGGGTCGATGGAGCCGAGAGAACTTGGAGCCGAAAATAGAAATTGCTAAAATATATACCTAAGTCTAAGCGATGCCTAAAAAAGGTCAAAATTTTTTCAACGGCTCCAAGTTCCCTACTTGCAGCTCTAAAGACTCCGTACTGAAGCGCCAGGGAAAATTATCAGTCGAAGTTGACGCATTTATTAGCTTTTTGTATTTTGAAATAATTTTTCCCGGATCCGAAATTTTTTGCAAGCAATCTTTGTAAGAATTACAAAAAATCTAGAAATCTACAAAAACTGAATTAAAATCGTGGTTTTGAATTTTTATGGGATTCCATATAAAACTTTAATTTTTTTGTTATAAGTTCTGTCTTGTTTAATGTTTTATTTGTATTCTCCACTATTTGCTTTGAAATTATGGTTGATTTATATCTGGTTGATTTTATAAATTTAAATAGGGACATAAGAAGACCATTAGAAATTGTGCGATTATGACGTTTGTGCGGTTATGACCAATACAAAAACGAATCGAAACGCAAAATTTTTCAATTATACTATTTTTTCAAAAAAGAAACAAAAATTAGTCTAAATTTAGTCCTTAAATATTTTATATATTTGTTCCAACAAGTAATTTAATTTTATTTCGTTATAGTTATTATTTTGTTTATTGCTAAATAAATAGTAAATTCAATGCTGCAAATCATCGTGGTCACCTAGGTTTGATTTTCCTATAGGCGGGTTGATTCATTTAGTATGCCTTAAAACATTGGTGTTTAAAAAATAATTGGCATACAAAAGTATGGTTTTTGTTTAACAAATATAAATGAATTAGTAAAATATTGTTTAAATATTTAACGTTTTATCAATCTAGGCTACTGTTACTATCCGAAATATAAGTCCAACGGAAACAGTCGTGTACAGGGTAAAATCTACGCAACCAAGATTCTACAAAGTCAGAAACAGCACGGGAATATTAAAACCGGATGAAAAACAGACTATCATTATTTTTTTAGAAAAAGGCCGAAATGATCCTAAAATAAAGGTAAAATCAAAACGGCTTGTAGAGTTGACTTTTTGCCCTAAAAGGCATGGGAAAATCATGACATTTTTTAATTTTGTTTATTGGTGTTCATTGGCAAAAAGTGACGTACTAGCGCCTCAGAATTTTTATTGATTGATTTTTTAGGCTTTTAATACAAAACATTCTAAAAAAGGACTATCAGATAAGGAAGACAACATATAATTTAATTTAATCATGCGGGAGAAAAAAATAATTGTTCAACGCAAAGCGCATCCAATAAATTCAGAGCTAATTACAGATTTACATCAATATTTTATAAAAAAGTTTAAAATCAATTATTTATCAACCAGTGTCCAAATGTTGATTAAAAATTTTGACTTTCACCGAAAATATAAAATTTTATTACTTAATAAAAAAAGAAATAGAACTGGGCAGGGAGCGAACTGTTCATAGAGGGAATTGTCCATGACGCGAATGGTTAATTTAAGGAGTCAATTTCTTCCTAGTAAATTTTTTGGGAGCGAACTGCCACCAGAGCAAGTTGGCAGAAGCAAATTTTCCCCAATTAGTATAACCGATATGCATGTTGTTAGATCCACAGTGTATTATATTGTTTGTTCTCTGTTGCTCATTTATTTTTTTTATATGTGTCATAAGCTACAATTTTATGTGTTCGTTCTTTAAAATAACTCAATCAAAAATAAAGTCAAGTACTCTAATACTTTTTAATGATTTATTTTATATGAAATTTTGTCAATTCTTGCCGTTTGTGTATTTTTTATTTACTGGCTTTATTTTTAGTGCCAAAACAAAAGGGGTTAAATTTAATCCTCCGAGAGGGTCAATTTTTTTTAATGATCAGATAACACAACTAATATTTTAAATTTTACTTACCGGGGGTCGTATTTTTTACCGGGAGCGCAAGGTTAAGTTTTTGTCGAAGCGATGCACAGATAGAAATGAAATTTAATACACAATGACATATTTCTTGTTATGTATTCTTGATTTTATGTATTCCTGCTTTGACTAGGATTTTATTAAAATTTTAGATGTAAAAATATCTATCTTTTTTTTATAACTTAAACTTGTTAAATATTAGCGATTTCAAAAGATTGTTTTTGTATTATTTTAGCACAAATTTCTGGCACAAACACTTTATCCAAAGGCCGGCGCAATTTTTTCAACGGACCCGGGAGCCAGACGCCAAGAAATTATGGAAATATTTAAAAAAGGCGAAATGGCCATCCCCGTAAAATTTTCGGTGAAATTCGAAGAAAATAACAATAAGTCGCCTAAATCGACCGGTAAATTGCCAACTGACTGTTTTTAAATTTTAAGCGTTTCCATTGTTTTAGTGCAGTAAAACTAATAAATGGACCAATCATAGGAGATTTAAGTTTTGATTCACTAGCTAAAATGACTGACTTATGGAGCTTAACTTTTTTTTACTGTAGTGTGTAACATTAATATATTTTGTTTTGAAGATTTTGTATAACAACGTTTGGTCTACCAACTAAAACTTTCTATTTCTGGATTTACCAAATATAAATTTTTAATATGGTGAAAACAGTTTTTTTGCACAAGTAATGCAAGTGATCCTAGTTTTAAAAATAACGGTTAAAAGGGTAGAAGACGAAAATGGTTTTTAAAAAAATTTTAGTAACACATATTGTACAGTGTATATTCATTCACTACATTACATTACACTGTATTATATTAATGGTTAGAATAGAACAGAATCTGAAAAAGTTTTGGCTAAGCATAGGCTTTTATTTGCAAGATATTATTATAATCAGTATGTTTTTATGCGATTAACTGAAAATTGTTTTCCTAATTTTCGATAATTTTCGATTAGGCACACGTTCTTTAAATTTAATTTTTTTGTGTTAACAAGACGTAAACAAAACGAAGCCAATTGCTCGCGTAACGATAAGGATAAAAATTATCATGTAAAATTTAACATTTTTTCTATTTATATTCTAAAACAATCTCTTTTGCTAATTTTTGGTTTTTTTGAGTTTAGCTTAAAAAATATTAATATTAATGTAAAGTGCTTGAGACGATTATAATCAACCAAAGTTAGATAAGAAATAATTTGCATAAGCGTGGTTGGCACGCAGCTGATTGGTGGTTCCGTATGATATTTATTTCAGCAATAGTACGTTCAGCAATTTTTGCGTGATTTTCCAACAAATAAATTCAGATGTTTTGACAGTTACGCACGCACTTTTCAACCAAACCGTTTGCAAATTATTCCTTGTGACCTTAAACGATTCTCACGGTCAGTTGACGCTTTATTGATTTTTAGTCATGGATCTATTGTCCAGTTCATTGTTCGGCAACCAAAATAAACTTACGGCTTAGAAATGGAGAAACTGAAAATATACATTCAAACTGTTTTTTTTTGTACTTGTTACAAGTGATAATTTAGTGTATTTTTATTCTGTATATTAAATGGTGTTAATATAAATTACTTAAATTAATTATAAAATTTTATTAACAGACAAAAAAAAATTATTGAGTCCGGCACCTATAATAAAAAGGCACGGGGTCTTTAGAGCCACAAGCAGGGAACTTGGAGTCCTTTGAACTTGGAATCTATCTACGAACAATGGAAACTTGGAGCCTTTGGAAAAAAATTGGTTTGGATTTAGATTTAGGCTTAGCTTAGCTTAGGATTAGTTAAACATTTTAGCGATTTTTATTTTCGCCCAAAAGTTCCTCACTGACGGCTCCAAATTCCCTAGAGGCTCTTTATCGACCCTAAATGAATAAAAACTTTAGAAGTGTATATAACTTTTCCATATTCTTTATAAGCTACTAAATTTTTGTTTCAAGAGTCAACTCAAAATTTATTAAAGTTTAATAAGCACGGCGCGGTTGCGAGATAGAGTTAAGTTTTGTTTGTCTGTTTTGTATAAGGCAGGACATAAACAAGGCCGCTGTTACTTAGCACTAATATTTAATATATACGTA
>JASAMX010011272.1:0-13154 GCA_030248175.1 Microlaimidae sp. YZB2_3 | reverse complement strand
ATTGCTTAATAGATTTAATAAAAATTTATCCCAAGGATTATCCCCCAAGGCCTATTTTCAAAACATTCTCCCCCTAAAGTCCATTTTTGATCCCCTTCCCCTCTACAAACCAATTTATCCCCTACCCATAGGTGGGCAGGGGGGGGTTATACCTCTCCCCCAAAATTTCAGATTTGCTGACACCCCCTTAAATTTGAAGTAGTCAAATTCCCCCCAAATTCGCCTCCTAAAGAAAAATTTTTAAATTGGTATAAAAGGACTAAAAAAACTTTTCTGTGCTTCGCGCAGAGTGTTTATTACCTTATTTCCCTGTTTATTACCTTTTATTACCTTTAAATTCCCCCGCTAGGCGGCGGACAGTTTAAATTTCCTGGCTAGGCGAGCAGTTTAAATTGGCAATTTATCTTAGTTTTCAATTTCAAATCAATTATCCCATTCAGTAGTTAAGGCATACATGTTTAATAAAACTACTATAAACACTATTATCCTTTTTTTAACATTTTAAACACATGCTATAAATGTATAGTATAGCTATAAAAACCTTAAATTTTGTAATTAGTGTCATTTGGAATTAAACTTTCAAGTGCTTTTTTAGCGCCTCAATATAAATTTTCTCCTCTGGGGGGCATTGTTCCCCCTGTCTCGTATTTTTAAGATCACAGAAAATTATGTAGTAATTAGGTTAAAAAACAAAAGTAAAATGTATGTTCACCCGATCACCTAGGAGACGATTTTTAAGCCGTTTTTAGTATATATTTTAAAAAAAATTTGCCTCCGGCAGATGGGGGGACATCCACCCAGATTCCGCAGACACTTCACGTCGGTTAGCGCCGCTACTGACGCAGGCGGCGGTGCTTTGCGCCACTTTGACAACACTTTCCCCCCCCCAAGACCTACACCTCTGAAATGAAATCCTGACTGCGCCACTGCACATTATTATTAAAACAATTAAAAAAATAAATTCTATAAGTTGCAATAAGGTTCTTATTTTAATTTTACACAGTTTTAAAGCATTTTATAAACTTGTTTTACCACTTTTAAGCATTTTTAAGCTCATTTTAAGGAGCGCGCAAATATTGGGTACACCCCCCCCCCCTCAAAGTTTGGGAAATTCTTGCTGGACACCCCCCCCTAAAATTTGACCCCTGCCCCCTAAACCCCCTCCCTCCCAAAAATCCGAGAGGCTGCCCACCTATGCACCCACCTAAACCTCTCAAATTCTATCCACCCTATTTGTCCAATTATCCCAGGGGATCCATTCCCAAAAGCCATTTTCTAATTGTCTCGTGGATTATCCAGCAAAAAAGCCACTGTGCACCTATGAGGGGGTAAAACCTACTTAATTATGTCTTG
Source organism: Microlaimidae sp. YZB2_3 (assembly GCA_030248175.1). NCBI lineage: Eukaryota > Metazoa > Nematoda > Chromadorea > Desmodorida > Microlaimidae > Microlaimidae sp. YZB2_3. The sequence goes on along the minus strand of JASAMX010011272.1, from coordinate 11,801 downwards.
TGTATTTTATCTTGCTCCCATGTGTACCTACCTATTTTAAGGTTTTGGCTGGAAGTGAAGACTACATAGCTGATGGGAACAGAAAATACTCACCAAAAGGTTCAGAGCAACTGTATACAATACAGGGAGTGCTGAAAGGGGAAACGGTTGCTTTAGCGCATTGTATAACAGAAGGGGGACAGATGAAAACACATACAATACACTGCTTTCAATGAAGTGGGAGAGTAAGTTTTACAGTTATGCAAATAATTTAAGCACCTTTCCAAGTTTTACCTTGCATTTTGGTTATATTTTAAATTGCATAAGTTATTGAAAGCGTTGCAAATTTTTTAGAATGTAGAATGAATAATTATTACTTATTTATTATAGGAAATTAACAATATATTTATTATAATTAACACATGCGTTATCTTGAGAATATGGCCCCTGATCATGTTCTTATGTTTTATATATTGGTTTAGAAGCCATGTTAGACCAAGGAGTGGAGATTAAAGTGCGGGCTATATACCCGATTTTGCAAAAATCAGCAAGAAATGGGTTTCAAAGGGTATTTCCTGAAGCTGTGGTCCGCGGTGTTATTTCATTTCACTCTAGGCTCGTATGGAGGTCTGTTCAAAACAATTGGTCTGCAAACCATCTATGAACGACAACATATGGCAAACCTATGACCCAACCAGAATATCAACCTGTTAATCAGTGGATAAGGAGAATAATGGCAATAGGTAAAAACCCTTAGAACATACATGAGCACGGGGGGAGGGAGGCGGGGTTACCCCGAAATCCGAGAAGTGGGATTTAACCCCCCCCCCATACTCAGAAATGGGGGGAGAAAAGTTAACCCCCCCCCCCAGCAATTTTGGAAAAATAAAGAAAAAAAGTGACTTCGAAATAACTTCTAACTGCCTTCAAAACTTAAGTTTTGAGGTCAAAATAAGTGTTTTAAGTAATAAAATAAAAAGATCAAAAATGTAATTAAAAATGCTTTTTGACCTATATTTAGTGGTTTACTTATTTTTCCTTCAAAATTGAAAAACGATATGCACTCCAGAAAAAAACGATTTGGGTATTTTGCTTTTTTTGGATTTTTACCCCCCCCCTAATCTGGGTTTTTAACCCCATTTCTAGACGATTTTGTCCATGTATGCCCCAGAGTGTTTTTTTTACAATTTTATTACAATGTGTCCTGATTTTTTTGAAGTTTAAATACCAAGTTTTAGTTGAATCCTAAAATTGCTAAAATGTGAGGCAAAAAACCCTCTCGAAAAATCCATACAAAATGTAAAAATAAACCACTACTAAAGTCTCACAAACTTAAATCTGCGCATTTAAAAAACATCATTATATACCTAATTTGACCCCAACCAATAGTCTTGAAAGTACTGCCTGAGAGCATCCAGCTTTTGCTGCACCTTAAGCACAATAAATATTAATTGAGTTTTATTTTTGAGAAATTTTCTAACATTATAGACATTTATATTTACAGTCAAGACAAAAATAAATGGAACAATTTAATTTTGCTTTTTTTAACCCCCTCGCATGGGAGTGTCGCGATGGTCCCATAATAAATCTCCAATGCAGCGTCTGGAGTAGAAGGGAACTTTTCTGACTCCAATGGAATAATTTTTTATTTTTACTCAATAATTAACCACAAAATTAAATTAGAAATATTAACATACAGCGACAATGGGTACATGTGGAATTTCCCACAGGAAGTTGTTCCATATAAAGAGCACATCTTCACGTGGTAGAAGTCCTAAAATATGACTTAAACTAAGAATGATATTATGATTTAATGGGTTAGGTCAGTGGTTAGTTATCTAATCTGAAAAAAATTGTTTCTTGGTTTTGACTGGTTTTGGGAGACTATGGGGGAGGGTCAAATTAGGTATATAATGATGTTTTTTAAATGCGCAGATTTATTTTTGTGAGACTTTAGTAGTGGTTTATTTTTAACATTTTGTATGGATTTTTCAGAGGTTTTTTGCCTCACATTTTAGCAATTTTAGGAGTTGCAAACTAAAACTTGGTATTTAAACTTCAAAAAAATCAGGACACATTGTAATAAAATTGTAAAAAAAACACTCTGGGGCATACATGGACAAGTTGGTCTGGAGTGGGGGGGGTTAAACCCCAAATTAGGGGGGGGTTAAAATCCAAGAAACGCAAAATACCCAAATCGTTTTTTTTCTGGAGTGCATATCGTTTTTCAATTTTGAAGGAAAAATAGGTTAAAAACACTAATTTTAGGTCAAAAAGCCCTTTTTATTGCATTTTTGAGCTTTTTATTGCTTAAAACATTCATTTTGACCTCAAAACTTAAGTTTGAAGGCAGTTAAAAGTCATTTGAAAGACATTTTTTTCTTCATTTTTCCAAAATTGAAGGGGGGGGGGTTAACTTTTTCTCCCCCCCCACTTCTGAGTGGGGGGGGGGGGGTTAAATCCCACTTCTCAGATTTTGGGGGGGGTTAACCCCGCCTCCCTCCCCCCGTGCTCATGTATGCTCTAGGGTTTTTACCTATTGCCATTAGTCTCCTTATCCACTGATTAACAGGTTGAAATTCTGGTTGGTCATAGGGTTGCCTATGTCGTTCATAGATGGTTTGCAGACCAATTCTTTGAACAGACCTCCATACAGCCTGAGTGAAATGAAAATAACACCCGCGGACCACAGCTTCAGGAAATACCCTTTGAAACCCATTTCTTGCTGACTTTTCAAAATCGGTGTATATAGCCCGCACTTTAATCTCCACTCCTTGGTCTAACATGGCTTCTAAACCAATATATAAAACATAAGAACATGATCAGGGGCCATATTCTCAAGATAACGCATGTGTTAAGTATAATATATATTTGTTCATTCCTATAATAAATAAGTAATAATTATTCATTCTACATTCTAAAAAATTTGCAACGCTTTCAATGACTTCTCAATTTAAAATATAACCAAAATGCAAGGTAAACTTGGAAAGGTGCTTAAATTACTTGCATAACTGTAAACTTACTTCTCACTTCATTGAAAGCAGTGTAGTATGTGTTTTCATCTGCCCTTTCTGTTATACAATGCGCTAAAGCAACCGTTTCCCCTTTCAGCACTCCGTGTATTGTATACAGTTGCTCTGAACCTTTTGGTGAGTATTTTCTGTTCCCATCAGCTATGTAGTACTCACTTCCAGCCAAAACCTTAAAATAGGTAGGTACACATGGGAGCAAGATAAAATACACAAGACATAATTTAATAGGTTTTACCCCCTCATAGGTGCACAGTGGTTTTTTTGCTGGATAAAATCCCCGAGACAATTAGAAAAAACGGCTTTTGGGAATGGATCCCCTGGGATAATTGGACAAATAGGGTGGATAGAATTTGAGAGGTTTAGGTGGGTGCATAGGTGGGCAGCCTCTCGGATTTTGGGGAGGGAGGGGGTTTAGGGGGCAGGGGTCAAATTTTAGGGGGGGGTGTCCAGCAAGACCCAAATTTTGAGGGGGGGGGGGTGTACCCAATATTTCCGCGCTGCCTTAAAATGAGCTTAAAACGCGTAAAAATCGTAAAACAAGCTTATAAATGCTTTAAAACTGTGTAAAATTAAAATAAGACCTTATTGCAACTTATAAAATTTATTTTTTTAATTGTTTTAATAATAATGTGCAGTGGCGCAGTCAGGATTTCATTTCAGAGGTGTAGGTCTTGGGGGGGGGAAAGTGTTGTCAAAGTGGCGCAAAGCACCGCCGCCTGCGTCGAGTAGCGGCGCTAACCGACGTGAAGCGTTGGCGGGGTCTGGGGGGTGTCCCCCCATCTGCCGGAGGCAAATTTTTTTTAAAATATATACTAAAAACGGCTTAAAAATCGTCTCCTGGTGATCGCGTGAACATACATTTTACTTTTGTTTTTTAACCTAATTTCTACATAATTTTCTGTGATCTTAAAAAATCAGACAGGGGGGAACAATGCCCCCCAGAGGAGAAAATTTATATTTGAGGCGCTAAAATACACTAGAAAGTTTAATTCCAAATGACACTAATTACAAAATTTAAGGTTTTTATAGCTATACTATACATTTATAGCATGTGTTTAAAATGTTAAAAAAAGGATAATAGTGTTTATAGTAGTTTTATTAAACATGTATGCCTTAACTACTGAATGGGATAATTGATTTGAAATTGAAAAACTAAGATAAATTGCCAATTTAAACTGCTCGCGTAGCAGGGAAATTTAAACTGTCCGCCGCCTAGCGGGGGAATTTAAAGGTAATAAAAGGTAATAAACAGGGAAATAAGGTAATAAACACTCTGCGCGAAGCACAGAAAAGTTTTTTTTAGTCCTTTTATACCAATTTAAAAATTTTTCTTTAGGAGGCGAATTTGGGGGAAGGGTGTCCCCAACTACTCCAAATTTAAGGGGGGTGTCAGCAAAATCTGAAATTTTGGGGGGAGGGAGGTATAACCCCCCCCCTGCCCACCTATGGGTAGGGGATAAATTGGTTTGTAGAGGGGAAGGGGATCAAAAATGGACTTTAGAGGGAGGATGCTTTGAAAATGGCCTTGGGGGATAATCCTTGGGATAAATTTTTATTAAATCTATTACAAATAAAAATGTCAAAAATTTAATCAAGCACTGATGTTCAGGGCTGGAGCAAAAATTAGCTCTTAATTGCATTATTATAAACAATAAAAATTCTTTTCTTTCTGAAAAGTAACTATTCTTTCCATCTTATTTACCTGAAGATCTTTTGGAGATGCAAGGACAATAATCAATTGGTTGAGCTGCTGGTAGATCAGAAGAGGTACTTCATCACGTCCTTTCACGACACGAGATTCATATGTGATGAGCAGTTCTGGAAAGTCCATCAAATCCTCAAAACTTTTAATACTGGGATAGGTGCTCAGGCGGGCCTTTAAGTAGTATTTAAAAAGTACTAAATGAGACAAATATATTTTATAGATTCCAAATGGGAGGTAAGGGGTCACTACTGTATGACCCCCTCCATCATACATGGGCAAGTTGGTCCGGAGTTGGGGGGGTTAAACCCTAAATTAGGGGGGGGTTAAAATCCGAGAAACGCAAAATACCCATATTGTTTTTTTCTGGAGTGCATTTTACCCATATCGTTTTTTGATTTTGAAGGAAAAATAGGCTAAAAACACTAATTTTAGGTCAAAAAGCCCTTTTTATTGCATTTTTGAGCTTTTTATTGCTTAAAACATTAATTTTGATCTCAAAACTTAAGTTTGGAGGCAGTTAGAAGTCATTTTAAAGACATTTTTTTTCTTCATTTTTTCAAAATTGGGGGGGGGGTTAACATGTTCGCCCCTTCCCCACTTCTGAGTGGGGGGGGGTTAAACCCCCCTTCTCAGAATTTGGGGGGGGGGGCTAACCCCCCAACCCCAACCCCCCCCCCCCCCGTGCCCATGTATGCCCTCCATACCTGGTCAAGAAATATTGGCTAAATACCCCCAGATATTTTCAAAAATGGACATACCCTGAGGTAAATTTCCGAAAGTTGTCTGGGGGACTGATCATTTTTAATTTTTTCTTCTTCATTTTAAGGTTAAAAACAGCTGCGTTTTAGACATGTTTCATTGGTGAAGTAGGGGAGAGATCAGGAAGGGTGTGCGAAAACTGGACACGGTTGGGGAGGGTAGGGGAGGGAAGGGTCAAAATGGACCACCATAGGTCACCAATGGGGGGTGGTAGGGCTGGTAGGTACCTCCCCTACCTACAAACCCATTTTCAGGGCCACTTTCAATCTAAGAACAACACTTCTTAAACATTTTTTAAGCGCTGTTTAATTATTTTAGCACTTATTAAACACTATATATACTTTAAACATTGTGGACTTCATTTTTTTGTAAGATGGAAGGCTTTCTGTGATTTGTTGATAAAACTCATTGGAGTAATCCCGCGCTACAGATGCCTGATTTTCAATATATGCCCGTTTGGGTGGCCTTCTATTTCGAACTTCTTATAGGACTTTTCGTTGGACTTGTATGGATTCAGTTTGCACTACTGTGTTACCCAAACATTCAGGGTGGTGCCCATTTTTGGGATTTTCTGGATCAGACAAATAACGGCCATCCTTTACGCATATTAAAGGAACTGTTGGTAGTTGGGTCCCACCACCATTATGTTGTGCTAATTTTTTCTCTTTGTCATATGCCCTCCGGCACTTTACACAGTTCCAGTAACTCTTTCCAGTAGTAGCTTTCCTTGCAAGGCTAAATTCAAAACTAGAATTTTCACTGTGATGAATTATGATTTCTTTTCCATTTTGACTGGTACCATAGTTTTGGACTGGTCCAAAATCCATCTAAAAAGTTAATTCATAAACAAAGATATGGGCCAAACAAGCAGTCCACTTTTGGGCCATGTTGGGTATGCAACAATAAAAATATTTGCAACATAACATTTGTGTTACCATATTCACATGCGTAAAATCAGAGAGGCGTTCCCGTCTGAACATGTTCTTTTTTCCCATTTGAATCTGTTCAAAAAATCGAAGAGGTTGTCTGAAAAAAAACAGAGCTTGATTAACACCTAAATTTCTACCTAAATAACACATATTTATATATTGAGTTATAAATATGTTTTATTTAAGTAAAATTTTAGTGTTAATCAGGCTCTCCATTTTTTCCGACAGGCTCTCTGGATTTTTTGGAGAGCCTCTCCAATTTTTCAGACAGGTTCAGACGGGGGAAAATAAACATTTTCAGATGGCAACGTTTCTCCGATTTTACGCGTGTGAATGTGTATGACAAAAATGACAAAAAGGCAGGTTTAAAAGGGTTTCAGGGTACAAGTACTAAACGTGTACCAAAAATCAGTTTGAGAATTCCACTCAACAAACATAAATAAAAAACAAGTTTCTAGGTCAATTCTGACCTTGCAATCTTAATTTTGGGCATTACAAAGTGATAAAACTACGCTTTAAGATAGTAAATGGTGTTTTATAGCCAAAAAACGACCTTTTTTGAAGGTACATTTTATGCTGTTAAGAAATTTTTTTTAATAGTGTTTTAACCAATATAAATGAATATTTTTTAGATTGCCAACAGTCTGGCGGTTTTAAAAATATTTTGATTTTTTTTCTGGTCTTCACCGATTTTGTATAGCAACCGCTTAAAAATGTCTAAAAATTCAGTCGTGAAAAAAAAATAAAATTAAAAAAATGGGATAATTTAATAAAAATGCCTCATAATGCAATTTAGTTTGATTTTTGGGCTTTGCTTAGGCTTAGAAAAAATAAATCCGATTAAAAATAAGCTTAATTAGGTTTTTAAGCAAAAACAAATTTCTTGTCCATATTTTTGGTGGTCCATGCGACTATCGAATTTATTTTAAATAAATTCGATAGTTGCATCGAATTTTTTGTAAATTTTTAGGTTCTCCGGACTTTCAGCATTGTTAAACAAAGTTTTTATTTTAATTTAGCGGTTAATTAAAATTTTTTCTTAACAGTAAAAATTGTGTACCCAAAATATTGTTATTTTTAGCCTATATTTTACCCCATAATATCAAAAATCATGTTTAATTATTTTTTAAAATTTAAAATCGAGATTTTTAGGTCAAAATTGACCTAAAAACATGTTTTTATTTAGTATTTGTAGCGTGAAAATCTCTAATCGATTTTTGGTACACGTTTAGTACCTGTACCGAAGTTAAGACACTCACACATCTCACTTAACACTGTCACTTTTATGCGAAAGTGCTTAAAGATTACATAATTTCCAGTGTAGTTATTTCTTTCGCTAAAACCCAACCTTTCATTAAAAATTTTCATTTCGAACAGACTGTTTTTATGAAACGAAAGTCAAAAGGAAAGTCAGGATGGTCTAAGTTATTTCTTCCGCTAAAACCCAACCTTTCATTGAAAATTTTCATTTCTAACAGACTGTTTTTCTCTAGATGAAACGAAAGTCAAAAGGAAAGTCAGAATGGTCTAAGTTGCATTTGTACACCCTGTTAGTCTGTCTTCGAATCAAATCGATGGCGTTGTTTTTCAAAATTCCATTTAAAATTAAATTATCGTGTTGTTTAAAATTAAATTATCGTGTTTAACACCGGTTTTGCAACAAATTATCGTGTTAACAACGGTTTTGCAACATCTTTAACACCGGTTTTGCAAACGTATTTCTAAAATTTGAACTGTTGGGAGTTTCATCGATTGGTTGGGACTTTCCACGTTGGGACTTTCCTCAGTTGGGACTTTGCCCGATACCACTTTGCCCGATTAAACTAAGCAAAAACGCCTTTTTCTAGTCAGCTAAACAGTTTTAAACGCTTTTTTGCATTTCCTAAGCCTAAGCAAAACCTAAAAATCAAGCTAAACTTCATCATGATAGAGTTTCAGATTTTTCAGCGCGCTTAAAATTACCTCTAGCGTGCTGAAAATCAGAATCTGCCCAAAAGAGGGATAATCCTCGTGCTAGCTCGGTGTTAGTTTATCCAGGGAAATTAAAGTAGGTTTTGGTATAGGGGCTAAGTAAGTCTGTTAAAATTTCATTAAACGATGAAAAAGATGTAAAAAGCAAAATTTAGAGGAATTATTTGTATAAAAAACTGATAAACTTTTAAATCTATTAAGTAATTTCATGTGTGAAAAGTGGCAGAACAAAATATTGTAAATATATCTAAACAAGGAATTTTTCGAACAATAAAAATAAAATTAGCCGCAAAACCTACTGTAACTTGTCCGGATTAACTAACACCGTGCTAGCATCTAAAAATAGCGTAGTTTACACGGTGCTTACACCGAATACACTAACACGGTGTTTGCACCGTGTTCACCCCGCTTTGTGAATTCCAGCCCATGACTTGGGTTTTTTTTGGTTTTTTTAATCTAAAAAATCAAACTTCATTAAACTTAAAACTTTAAATTTTAGTCATATAAAAGTTAAACGATAATTAATTAATATATTGGTTTGGTAAATTTTTTGGCATGTATGCGTTGATTGCTACTGTTGGACGTGGAATTGATGGATTTGCCCGTAAATCATTGGAAGACAAATATCAGGTAAAGGGTACACAGGTACTAAACGTGTACCAAAATGTACTAAACGTGTACCGGCCGCGCCTCCCCCACCCCAAAATCTGGCCAAGCCCACAGACCTGTGCACGGTCTGAAAATGCCCCCCCCGTTTTATTGGAGGATTTGCCCCCCGTTTTATTGCCCCCCCCCCCCTCCGCAAAAAAACGAAAAAGTACCCTAAAATTATGACACCATTTTTGACCTATGATGACGCCATCATCGCGAATTTTTTGCAGTTTTTAGCCTATTTCAATGTATTTTAAGCCATTTTAGACCTATTTTTACCTTATTTTTGCTTTTTTGTCTCTTTTTTCCCTTCTTTTTTTCTCCTTTTTTTTCTCTTTTTTTTTCTTTCCCTCCTGCTTGCCCCCCGTTTTATTGCCCCCCCTTTTCAAAAAAGTTGCCCCCTTCCCCCCCTATTTTGGAATTTTCCCCTGTTTTAACCCCGGGGGGGGGGCAGTGCACATGTCTGAGCCCAATTTTTTCGTAAGGGGGTTTATTTTTTCGTAATTTTTTTGTAATTTTTTTCCCATTATCCTTTCATTAACGTGTTAAACACATGTTTTATATCTATAGGTATAAAAAAACTTAAATTTTATAATAAGTATTATCCGGAATTAAAATTTCTAGTGTATTTTAGCGCCTTAAATTAAAAATTTTCTCCCCAGGGGATATTCTGCCCCGGGACCCCCCTGACAAGGGGCTCTGCCCCTTGACCCCACTGGGGGGCTCCAGCCCCCCAGCCCTTCCTTCAGGCAGTGGTGTGCCCAGGATTTCATTTGGGGGGGCGGTCTGGGGGGTAAATACTAACCCTGAAGGGGGGTCTGGGGGCGGGAGCCCCCAGTAATATGGGTTCTGGGGGGCGAGAGCTCCCCAGCGTGGTCTAGGGGCAGAACCCCTTGTCAGGGGGGTCCAGTGGGCAGAATGCCCCCCGGGGAAGAAAATTTTTAATTGAAGGCGCTAAAACACAATAGAAATTTTAATTCCAGATAATACTTATTACAAATTTTAAAGTTTTTGTATAATTATACATTTAAAACATGTGTTTAAACGTTAATAAAAGGATAATAGTGTTTATAGTAGTTTTATTAAACATTTATGCCTTAACTACTGAACAGGATAATCGATTTGAAATTGAAAAACTAAGATAAATTGTCAATTTAAACTAACCGTGTAGTGGGAAAATTTTAGTTTTTTGACTATTAATATGCTTTTGGAAGGCATCAGGAAAGTTTCTGTATTAAATATTAAAGAAAAAATTTTTTTCTTCCAAAAGTTAAAAAACGTGAGGGTCCCCCCTTACAAAAAAATTCGGCTTCGCGGGATTTCGGGGGGGGGGGGGAGGCAGCCGCCACTGCCTTCAGGGTTAGTATTTACCTCCTCAGGGTTAGTATTTACCTCCTCCCCTGTCGCCCCCCCAAATGAAATCCTGGGCACGTCATTGAATTCTGACAGCAATTTATAATCAGTCAGTGCTAGTAGACAGTAAGTAGAAAAGTAAAAAATTCAGTGAAATGTTTTTGTTTAATGTTCAGCAGCTTTAAAAAATCAATGGATTCTGCAGCAGCATCCATCCAAAAGATCCATGCTAAACTTCACCGCTCTCTTTGTTAGTAAAAACACTTATTTCTAGTTTTCCATAATTTACAGGCTAAAATTGAAAAAAGAATTACCCAAGAAGGAAAGATTGAGTTTGAATGTTGTTTCAACAATAATTCTGAGCCTATCCTGTTACAAATGAAATTTGTAGAACGGGTTTTGTTTAAATTTCTCCGGCACCAAAGACCTCCCGAACAAAATGAAAAACAATGGAATAGAAGTAATTATTTTTTTATGTTTTAACCAATAATAGTTTGTTAATGGTGTAAAAATATTAAATAAGTAATTATTAAAAAAAAACAAACTTACTTTTACCAAAAACACCTGGTAGGTATTCGCTTAGATACAGACAAATTTGAAATGATTTTATGATTTACGTTGATTTCAGATGAATCAAAGCAAAGAATAACACAAAAAAATGTTTTCTAGTTATCAAAAAACTGTTTAAGAATTTTAAAAATATAAAAATTTAAGTTTTTTTCAAATTGTGTTCAAAATTGTTATTTTGTATTTATGGCTAAGTAATTCCAGGGAGTTGTTTTGTTATTCTAGGGTTTTTTCATAGGTGAGAAAGGGGGTGGGGGTGCCAGGGTGGGGTCCACCCCTCTCTAGCTTCAAAATTTTGGCCCCCCCCACCCTAGACGAAAATCTAGGACCGCCCTCCCCCCAAATTTCCAATTTTTTTACCCCTGACCCCCTCTAGAATTTGAAATCTGACTCCCCCCTCGGGAAAATTTTAAGTACTTTTTTTACTAAATTTTCTTCCAAAAACGTGAATTTTCATCACATATTCATGCTTTTACACCCTTTTTATACCAGAATATCGCTTTTTATCCAATAAAATGTAGTATCATCCTATAAAAAGAACAATTATTAAAGTTATTATGGTTTAAAACTGTTTTGCTTTGGACACCGGGACCGGACCCCACCTGACCCCCCTCTAGATTTCAAAATTTCACACCTCGGGTCGAACCCCCCTAAAAAGCTAGGGGGGGAGGTCCGGACCCCCCTGGGACCCGCCTCCTAGAATTCAAAATTCGATTTACCCCATGTAACCACCCCCCCACAGCTTCCCCAACCGTTCTCACCTATGGTTTTATTCCTTGGAGTACCATTTGAAGGAGGGCGGCAGCCTTTCAGAAATAAAGGGGGTTACTTTAGGGGAGGCAATGCTAAAACCAG
>JASAMX010011271.1:0-70296 GCA_030248175.1 Microlaimidae sp. YZB2_3 | reverse complement strand
AAGCAAGAAAAAAACTTTAAATATAGAAATATTCAGAAAATATTTATTGCAAAAATTATAAAAATATTTGAACATTTTTTTAAGAACTTATTGTCCAACAAACCCAACAAAACAGTATAAGGTCTTTCGAGCCAAGGAAATTTCAAGTTGTCGAAAAATTTTGGAAACTTAAAGCCCCTAAAATGAAAACAAAATTTAAAAAAAAAATGGTTTGGGTTTGCTTAGGCTTTAAGATACGTTTAAACGAAGTTATACTTTTGGCTCTAAGTTTCCGATTTCCGGTTCCAATTTTCCTATTTTCGGTTTAAATTTCCAGCTTGTAATGTCCTCGGCTCTAACCGCCGTAAATCCTAAAAACCCTAGACAAAATCTTGACTTTAAAAATTTTCTAACTTCATTAATTTTCCTATACTTTTAACCTACATTAATTTTATATTTGATGACAATAGTTACTTATTGGCCAGATTAAGTACACAAAAATATGGTTAAACTAAAATTATATGTTTGTTAACAAAAATATTTTGCATATTGTTTAAGTCGTAATTCGGTGGAAATTGGAATTTGATGGAATAAATTCGGTGCAATTTAGAATTCGGTGAAACTGAAATAAATAAGTCTTCTTTCAACCTGCCTAATAATCAAAATTATTCTTGTCCACCTCTACACAACATTTTTGAGGCTTTTATCTACTTCTTTTTAAGGCTTTTGTCCCTAATTTTGAATACAATATTCGTAGTTTTATCTGTGTCTATATGCTTTTTTTCCACAAAAGGCTGCAATTCAAACGAGATGTATGTGATGTTTTTCTGCTACGTTCCTTAAAATTCCAAATATTTTGCTGCACCATACTAGTTGTCTCTTACATGACTTCAAAGTGCTCCTAGGGCGATTCGCACCATTTCTTATTTGTGGAAAAGACCACAATTTAAAACTACATATCAACTAAATCGCGGTACTCTCCCTCAAACTTTTTTGTTTTTAAAAGAAAGGAATAAAAATAAATACGCTTATTTGCGCAAATTTTAAGATTTAATTTAATTTTAATTTTAAGATCAGCAAAAACGTTGATTATGTTAATATTTTGTTTTTTTTCACGCTTGCAAATGTTTTTTCCAAATGCGAATGTTTACTGCAAAATAAATGAAACTTTTTTAGCTACTGTTTTGCTTTCATTGCCCCAGCTTCACAAAAACTTCGCCATAATTTATTTAAGTTTTATTGTTTTATTTGAAAAATCAGCTAAAATTGTCGATTTAATCTGAACATATTTTAATATATTTTACTGGGGGTATAACAGGTTGTTTTTATCAATTCGGAAACAAATAAAATAAAAAATAGAAAGAAGATCAGTAAAGAAATAAAAATATTAATAATGCTTGTGAAGTGCGTTGCAGATAACAAAATAACGTGCAAGTGTGAACTTTGCACCCTTTAAAAAAATTGCATATTTTGTGTTACAATTGTTTAAAATAGTGTTGTACAAAGTTACTTTTACGTTTACTTAAAATAATAAAAGTAACGGATTTTGGATTACTTTTACTTTTACTTTTACCCGACTTTTAAAATTTCAATTACTTTTACTCTTACTCGACTTTTGAAATTTCAATTACTTTTACTTTTACTCTTACTCGGATTTTCCACTGCAAGTACTTAAATTAATTTAAGTAAAATTTAAGTAATTTCAAGGGGTAGATTCCCTATGGGCTTGTTGTAAAGTAAATAGAAGAAAATAATTTTTTATACCGCTAACACGCTAAAAACATTTATTTTGAACAAAAAACTTATTAAAATGATAAGGTATACATAAAATTAGCAAAAAAAACTTTAAAACGGAGCTCTGGAGCTCCAAAAACCAGTGTTTTGCTCCGTTTCAAAATTACTTTTATTATATTTTTATTTTTACTTAAAAATAAGTCTTACTCTTACTTTGTCTTTACTTAAAGGAGCACTGTCACAATTCAAATTCCTATAACGCCCGAACTGGACTGCTCCTTTAATACTGAACCGACTCAGCTCAAATTTTAAAATGTTGTAGCCTTGTAGTGGAGCACTCTAAATACCAAAGTTGAGTTAGGTAGGTTTGGTATTAAAGGAGCAGTCCGCTTGGGGCTTTATAGGAATTTGATTTGTGACAGTGCTCCTTTAAATAAAATTTTGACCATTACTTTTACTTTCACTTTACTTAAAAAAAATTACAAATTACTTTGACTCTTACTTTATTTAAATCTAAATTTTTAAAATTAATTTTACTTAAAATAATCTAAAATCAATACTTTTTACAACACTAGTTTAAAAGCAGTAATTTTTAATATGTTTTTGAGATTTCTTAAATATAAAGTACAAAAAATTTAAAAGGCAGTTATTATTTTTATCATTAAGAACAAGCCACAGCAATTACCCTTTTTTTAAAAACATTATTGGATGTTTGATGTAAATTATAGACGGCGTTAAACTTCTAACTGCAATTGTACAGTTTGGTGCGAAGTTCAACACCTTCACCAATTTTTGATTTGGCCCAGTCGAAAGTAAAATTCACATACAATGTAGTGAACATTTTCATATGCTAAATCGGACACATAAATCAAACCTCGTTTTCGAGATTATTTTTGGGACTTAAACTTTGCGTTACGAGTTAAAAGCCTATTTACAACTAAAAATGACATTTGGCATGTACAAATTTATTCTGACAAGTAAAAAAATTTATTAAGTTTTAAAACAGTATAAAAGTGCGTGTTTTGGAATTCCAAGACTTTTACGATTCTAAATATGCTATGGAATTTTTTTAAATACTTTAAAATTGAAATGGTACTACTTAACAATGCGCCGAAATACAGTTGTAAAAAATCGGCATTCATAAAAACATATTATTAAATAAAAATTATGTCCTAATACAATTGAGCTTACTTTGTTAGGTTTAGGAAAAATAAATCTTAGCGAAACTACGTTTAAATTAGCTGATAGAGCGAAAAGTTTTGTCCATGTTTTTGGAGGTCTATGTAACCATGATATTTTAAAATTTTTAGTCAATTTTAAGTTGTACAGACTTAAAACATATTTTTTAATTTATTAAATTGATTTACAAAGTTTCTTTTGATAGTACAAATTGCACAGGGCAAAAATATGCATTTTTTGGCTAATAAGGGTTTTAGTTCTTTGAATGATTAAATTTCAAACATTAGGTTCACGTATTCAATTCGTTTCAAGATTAATGAAACGTGTATTTTTTGAGTGATATTTTTCAAGTACGGGGTTCGTACAAGGCAGTTTAACTGACTACATGAAGTGTCTTCCAGGTAAGTATGTATACTGTACGTTTTTAGGTCATTTTACTTTATTAACTTAAAACACAAGAATTATAGTCAGTAAAAAGTGGCTTGTAACAACGTGTTTGGCTCATATACAACAAATATATATCATTTCAGACGGTATATCTTTAATTTCAAACTAGATAATCGTAGAGTTATTGAGCAAATTAAGCTTTTCGGTGGCAAGTTAATGATAATATGAAAATTTTTTAGTGCAAAAAATTATAAATTTAAATATTTGGCATTCTACGCCATGTCGTTTTTTTATTTTATCATCATACAGTAATAGCTATTACAAAAAGTGTTATATTGAGTTTTTAGATGTTAAACTCGAATTTTTTTAACTTTTTCCAAATATAACTTACCAATTTACCTAAAACACTAAAAAACAACGATTATTTTTCGTTTATCTCAATATGATTTTTTTTATTTTTCCCATGAAAAAATTAAATCAGTTGCAAACGCGTTTTTTTTTTAGGAAATCACATCGACCCATTCGGTGGCGACAGTCCTTTCAAGCGACGAGAGTACGGAAATTCAAGAAAACGTCCGTATTCAAACAACGCTTACAATCAAAACAACCGACTAGGAAGTCCGCAAGTAAACATTCTTAATATTAACTGTTATTGCTTAAATATTAAATTCTTGCCATAAAAATGAAATTCATGATACGTATGTATGTGACGCGTGAGTTAGTGTGGGTGTTTTTTGTATGTTGGTGCGTGTAATCAACAAAAAAGCTTTATTTTAAAACAAGAATTTGAAACTAAATTTTAAGAAATCTATTTATTTGTTTAGCTATTCATATTTAAATCAAACATGGTTAGATCTTTTGTGTTTTTTTGACATTTTAATATTAAAATTATGTTTTTATTTGAAAAGTCGTATATCCTTTAAGTGTCATTATTGATGAAATATAGTTTTAAATAATTAATAAATAGCATATTAATGATAAGTTTTAAACATTGTAAAATGATGAAAAAGTTTTTATGTGTTTTGTTATTTAGATTCACATCATATTTGAATTTGCGTTTAATTCATACTTATAAATTTTCAAATACACAAAAAGTGTGTTTTTGTTTTAAGGGTTTTCCTATTTATTTTAACAATTCATGCTCGTGTTTTTAGAAAATTGAATTAATTTTTAACAAAACTTTAAAAAGTAATTCAAAGTCAAAGCTATTTATTCCGCAGTAAAAACCGTAACAACAAAACAAGAGTATCTCAACTGCAAAATGATTACAGTTTCAACAAAACAAATCAAAAACAAATTGAAATTAGAATATGGTTCAAAAGCTCATTAAAGCTCTAACATGAACCATATTCAGATGCAGATCCAGATCCAGATGGTTTAAACAGATGCAAAATATTTTAAATATATTTATTTGATATATAAATTATTGCTACCTATATTTATTGTTATTATTATGTTATATTTATTGTTATGTGATATTATACAAGTATTAATGTTTTTAGACTGGTCGCCAAGCTGGAAGAGGTCGTCAGAGGTACGCGCCGCAACCCGCAAATAGACCTGTTAACAGGAACTATAGACCGCCCAACCCCGTTCCCAGCAACAGTAACAAACTGAAAAATCAATACGGAGGCCGAAAGAACGAATACGGTTCCCATCAAGCCAATCAAAACCGCCGGCAAAAACGACCGACCGGCCCGTACTTGGCCAGACGAAGGCCCAATCCCGTCCTTTCCCGTCGCGCTTACTCGCTGAGAACTCTGCCGCCGACCAATAGGAACCAGTACGGACCCAGCGCGCCCCCGAGGCGACCGCCGTACGCCCCGCCCACTCGGCCACCGCAGAGACCGCCCCCTTACGGAGGACCGGCCCCTCCAGCCAATGGGCGGCCGGACTCCGCCCCTCGCTCCGCCCCCGGCTACCAACCGCCCAATTACCAACAGGGGATCCCGCCCAGCTCTGGCAAAGAGCCGAATTACAACGAGCGCCTCCCGCCCTTCCGCAGTAGGAAGAGTCGACGCGGGCTGACCATCGGCCCAGGGCGGCTGAGCACGGGGATCCAGGACCTGAGGAACTTGTCCCCGGCTGAGAGGGCACGCCTCCAGCGGATCTTAGCCTCACGAGCTTCCGGCCCAGTATCTTGTATGTATTTTTTCATTTATAATGAAAACGAAAACGAAAATGAAAACGAAATTTTACAGTTAAAAACAAACAGTTGCACTCTGTTAAAGCAATCATTTTATATGTTTACAGAAAAATTTTTTATAATTGTTTAAAATAAAAAAAAACTTTGAAAATTTTTTAATATGGTTTCTATTTTTCAGCGACCACTCCTGCCTATCCGTTCTCTGCCAAGTTTCAAGAACACATCAAGAAATTCCGTAAGAAAATTTTATTCGAAATTGTCATTTGTCTTTAATGTATATTTTTGCGAATTTTACTTTAACTGCATTTAAAAAATGGTTTTTCTTAAAAAAATTCTTAAAAAAGATGATTTTTTTTATTATATTAATTTTTCTACAGCTTATTTGAAAAACGTTCTAAATATACAAAATGACTTTATAATTATAGGTAGGAAAAGACTTTATAATTACAACTTTAGAATTGTAGGTTTATAAAAACTGTATGCAAAAACTGTAACCTATGATTTTATATTTCTTGTTATACTTTTTTTTGGTTTAGTGAGTTCTGAGGAAGAGGAAAACCGGAAAAAGTCTTCAAGTAAACGTAAGTTAAAAAGTTAAACATTTTTGTCAATCATTTTTTAAAGAAACACTAAAACAGACATTATTTATTTTGGAATAAATTAAACCATGTTTTTTTATAAAAAATTTTTTTTAATTGTTCTGTGTATTAAATAACACCGTATTGACGTTGACGCATATTTAAACTGCTGATTTTTGATACGACCTTAAAATGGATAGTGTACTGTTTTTTGTAATTATTGAGCTGTATGCGAGATCAAAAATATATAACATAAAAGAATTTCAGACAGTTCAAATTTTTGAAGAAAATTTAACTGAAAAGTAGCACCTGCACTTTTTTCTTGGAAATAATAGCGGTGCCACAAAAGTCGCAACACTAAGTTAAAAATCATGCGTTAAATAACACTGCGTTAAAATCGCTGCGCAGGATACCTAGCAGGGCAAATTTTTTTTATAATGTCGCAAAAATTTGCACATGTGCGATTTTTCTAGCAAAATTTTGATCAAACATTTAGTGTATAGTTGGGCATTCTCTTTGTTATATACTCTTCGTGGGATATAACTGCCTGTTTAATAAAAAACTTTAAAGGAGCACTGTTACAAATTATTTTGTCATAACGCCTGGATCATACAACTTTTTAGTTACTGACCCGATTAAATTGAAATTTATAAATATTGTAGAAATGGTCTGAAGAATCTAAAACATTAAACTTGAGGTAGATATGTTTTTTATTAAAGAAGTAGTCTATTCAGAGCGTTATAGGGATTAGATTTGTGACAGTATATCCCTATAATTACAGTGTTGTTATTTGTTCATAAAACTAAACTATTATTTCAGTGGACCGGGTTCTCAAAGCATTCCACGGGCCCCTGAAGCGCGCTCAGAACTTCCAGCCGCAAAGGCTTGTGGCGGACCCGGCCAGGCCGGGCTTCGCGGGGCGGCGGAATCGGATTTGCGTCCATCCGGCCGTGGCCACTGCCTTTATCGGGGTTATGCTCTTGCTGATTTCGGTGACTCTGTTTTGCTGGGGCAAAATGTGGCTGAGTCGAGACACTATGCTGAAAACTCGATGAGCTCTTGAGCCCCTAGTGGACTTCAAAATTTTCATCTGCAGCGGTGTGACATTCAATGGAATGGACGTCAGCCTTACTACAAATTTAACAATCTTTATATATCGACGAATATTTGGCAAATTTCGCACAGTTAACTCTTTTCAAACTATCTGATATTTATATCTAGTTTTTGAAGAGATTCCTACAGGTTAATCGACTCGTGGGTATGCGAGTGAACTGTTTTGGAGTGATTTTTTGTTTCAGATGGATTTGCAGCATTTTTAGGAAAAATTTTGTCGAAATTTTGTATGAATTCATTGGAACCGATCTCTTACGGACCTGTAGAACAGAAGCTTTTTAACCTGCCAATCGATAAACTCGCTTTGTGAAGGTGCGGTAAAATGAGTGACACGACACCCGTAACATGAATAACATGCAAAAACAAAAATGCACAGGGTGTGAAACATATAAAATTTAAAGTTCTACGTTTTTCTCAATCTTGTTTTTTTTTTTAATAAGAGATGGATGGATATAACCGTTATTGTTTAAACACATAAAACTTAACGAAAAATATTTTATTTTTACTCTATGAAGAAAGCAAAACCGCATTTAAAGCGCAATGTTAGTTTAGAAAAAAACGACACTTTTGATTAAAAAAGCTGTCTATAAAAATATTTTGATTTAGTTTTCAATCTACTTACACTACTGATTAGGCACTTTACATACCCAATTTGGTTGTAGTAAACAATTTCATAAGCCCGAAAAAAGACATTTGTAAATTTTCATTAACAGACAACTAAAAATCTTAAAAAAATAAATAAAATAAACTCCCATTGATATTAAACTATCATTGTCTTATCCAAGATTATATTATTATATTACATAATTTTACATCATAATATACATAATATTCAAATATTATTCAATAATCATAAAAAATAACACTTTTTATATTATTAGTATTTGACTCATTTTGTCGGCTTTTGACAATCGCAGCTTTTGCATTCCAAATGTTTAAATGAACTTTTCAGTGTTGCATTTCAAAGGTAGAATCGAAAATTTCCAAAGATACATAAAAATCTAAGAATATGGTCCACATACTGTTTTACAAAGAGATGCTTTTTTTTGTTAAGTTTTTGATTGGTTTTGACTCTTAAACTGCTAAGAGCTTAACTTTTAGATTTAATCGGGATCTCTGAAGTATGTTTTAAATAATTCCGCTCCAACTCTTTTCAATACCATTTCTTTTTATTCTTTAAATTGTGCAGTTTATCATTTACCATCTAAAACTTTACGCGTGTAAAAGGAGAATACTAGAATCCAAAAAGAGTCATCATAAAAAAATAACGGTTTTTTTAATTGGATAAACCGGTTTTACCATATTAAACGCAATAAAAAAGAAAATTCGTAGTGTATATCCTTATTGATTTGTGTTGTGGTTTTCAATAGTACAAATCATTTAGAACTTTATTTGGCAAAAGTGATAGCAAAAATGTACATTATTAAAAGAAATTAAAATATGTAACTACTAAATTAATTGTTCATACGCGTTTTAAAATTTTTACTCAAGCCTAAGTGAGGCAAACCTAGGGCTTGCCCTAATTCATGCAATAATTCCTAATTAGAGCGCTGTCTAATTAGATTGTACAATGACTTTAATTGTGAAATGCCCTTTACAGTGTGAGATAATTGGGATTATAAATAAGTTATTACAAAAGAGAAAAACAGTCTTTCAATTAAAGGTGCGGGGTGCAGTCAAACTTTTTGTCTTCGATTTTGATAGTTTTTTGTAAAAACTTTACCCTGCCCCCAATAGCCCAAAAAATTTTTTTCAACGAAATATCTCCAGTGATTCAGGTGTTATGACCCCCCGAAAATGGCGTTTTTTGACAATTCTGTACGTGAAAGATTGCTTAATGAGTGAAATGATTTAAGTCACAAATTATGTACTCAAAAAAAGCGGCTGCTTTCTACTTTAATTTGATACCTTGATTTTTAAGATTGGTACAGTATTTGTCAAGACATTGCGTTTTTTGTACAAAAAACCCTGGATTTTTTCGCTAATAAACGAAATGAATGAAAGAAAGGTCGTGCAAACTTCACAAAATTCTGCAGTCTTTTGGTGTTTTTAACGAAAAAATTGCTGGCGTTTTTTGTACGAAAAACACAATATCCCGACAAATACTGTACCAATCTTAACCATCAAGGTATCAAATTAGGATAGAAAGTAGCCATTTTCTTTGAATACATAATTTGTAACTTAAATCGTTATACTCATTGAGCAATCTTTCACGTACAGAATTATCAAAAAACGCCATTTTTGGGGGGTCATAACACCTGAACCACTGGAGATATTTTGTTAAAAAATTTTTTGTAAGCTATTGGGAGCAGGCGTAAGGTTTTCACAAAAAACTATCAAAATCGAAGACAAAAAGTTTACCGCACCTTTAAGACACTTAACTCAACTTAACTTAACCTAGCCTTAACTAATGTGTAGACTATTTTGTGTCTGAGCAATATTGTGACAGATTTGTTTTTATTTTCTGTTACATATTTTTGACAATAGATTGATATAAATATTGCAACAGTTGTTTTAAAACATTTCCACTGTAAAATCACAGTTTAGTTTTTTATTTAAATACTTATTATGAGCTTAAGTTGATCCAGGCTTTTTTTAGATATTGTTTTCTGTTTATTTACTGAGTTATATACTTACTTTGTCGTACTCTATTTTTTTAATTTGTGGGACAAAAATAGTATTATTAATGAAAAATAATGCATAATAGCAGTACTGTGATTTGTTCTGAAAAGTGATAGTTTGTTATTTTACTAATGGTATGAGGGTAAATATATGGGAATATGTAAATATATGTGTAGTTCAATTTAAGTGATAAAAATTCTTTTTTACTTCTGCAGAACGGTGGCATGTTAAAGTTAATTTATCAAAAATGTCTCTGATAAGGATTTATTTAAATGCTTCGTTTAGTTAATCTTATAATTTTTATCGCTGAATTATAATATCGATTGCTTTTTTTGTTTAGTTAAGCCTCGAACAATTATTTTTTTCTATTAAAAAAAATGTGTAAAACAAAGGAAGTAAGTCTTTTGATGTAATATTAATGTGTAATTTTAATTTAATTTGTGTGTATTTAATTCAATTATGTGATTTACATGATTAAATTTTTATTTACGAAGTTAATAAATTTATCAAGCACCAAATGTTGAACAAAATTTAAAAAAAAACACTAAACACAAGAATTAACATTTAATCGGATTGGAGACATCTGTTGTCCTGCATTCGCAGCACATAATTCCTTTTTAATGGCTTAAAAAATAGTAGTTATTAAAAAAATCGCTACTCAAGATTTAAATGGATTTCGAATTGCTTAAGAAAAGAATGCGCGTTGAATTTTTTATCGTAAAAGGAGTGTTTAAGATCATTTTTTGCCAAAGTAGGGTAACTGACTTAATTTCGGCCACCTTTTTTTATTTTTTTGAATAAGTTTTTTCTGGCTTTTTCAATCAAGCCAAAAATTCAACTAGAAAGAATAGGAAATCCACTATATTTGTTTTCCAGTGCAAAATTTCAATATTTCTGTTACACTTAAAAGTTAAGTAACCCAAGGTTTTTTTTTAAAGTGGCCGAAGTTGGCGCGTCGTGCCACCTTCAAAAAACTGGCCATGACTTATTGCTCAAACCAACAATAAAAATTTCTAAGGTTGCAATTTTCTCTTAGGTATTTTTCTTAGTACATATAACTTAATTTTTTCCGTTTGCAAACTTTAATAGTTATTAGCACTTTAAATAATTATGTAAAAACCATAACAAAACAAGTTTTTAATAACTTGTATTTTTTGTTCAATTTTTATTTTTGGCTTAAAAACGTCAAAACAAAGTTAAACCGAGCAAAAAATTATCTTTATAAATATGGTAGTACAATGATATTTAAATACAGCACAAAATGGCAGGTTCTTTCACCTAAATTTTCAGGTGGCCCAAAATTAGACAAATCTTAAAATGCGCAGTTAGTTAAACTCATTGCAAAATGATTTTGAAGAAAATATCAAAACATGAAAATTAACAACTTTGAGCCTTAAATAGAAGATATTTTAAGGTTAGGGTAACTGACTTAATTTCGGCCACGCCTTAATTTCGGCCACCAATTTAGGGTGTTAGAAAATTGGCTTATTTTTAAAACACAAAAGAACTAACACAAAAATAACTGGATTAATGTTGAATAAAGTGTTTTTGCAAAAGTTTTTTTGTTATTCTACATTATCAACATTTTTATACAAAAACTTAATTTTTTGTGATTTTTCTAATTTCTGCTTTGTGTTTAAACTGCATCAAATTTAGAACGAAGCAATATATTACCTTAAAATATCTTCTATTTAAGGCTCAAAGTTGTTAATTTTCATGTTTTGATGTTTTCTTCAAAATCATTTCGCAATGCGTTTAACCTAACTTTGCGCATTTTAAGATTCCGTTAATTTCGGCCACTCTTGAAAAATTTCAGTTGTGAAAGAACCCACCGTTTTTTACTGTTTTTAAATATTATTTTATTATCAGTGTATTTATAAAGAAATTTTTTAGCTTGTATGACTTTTTTGACGGATTTTTAAGCCAAAAATAAAAATTCAACAAAAAATACAAATTATTAAAACTTGTTTTTTTAAGGTTTTTTAACATAATTATTTAAAGTCTTCCTAATAACTATTAAAGTTCGCAAACGGGAAAATTTAGTTTTTTTATATGCAACAATACCTAAGGGTAAATTTGCAACTATTTAGAAATTTTTATTGTTCGTTTAAGCAATAGTTATGGCCAATATTTTGTAGGTGGCCGAAATAAAAAATGGCACGCGCCTTAATTTCCGGCCACTTTAAAAAAAAAGTTTAAACCTTCACTGATTTTTAAGTGTAGACAGAAATATTCAAATTTTGCACTGGAATAACAAATATAGCTATTGTTTGATTTTTAGGCCAAATTTTGGCTTGATTGAAAAAGCCAGAAAAACTTATTCAAAAAAATAAAAAAAGGTGGCCGAAATTAAGTCAGTTACCCTATATATTGCTTCGTTCTAAATTTGATGCAGTTTAAACACAGAGCATGAATTAAAAAAATCACAAAAAATTCACTTTTTGTATGAAAATATTGATAATGTAGAATAACAAAAATAAAAAACTTTTGCAAAAACACTTTATTCAACATTAATCCAGTTACTTTTGTGCTAGTTTTTTTGTGTTTTAAAAATAAGCCAATTTTCTAACACCCTAAATTGGTGGCCGAAATTAAGGCGTGGCCGAAATTAAGTCAATATCCTAAAAGAAAAATTATGCAAAAATCCTTTATCCAAGTTTAAATACTAATTAAAAGCTTTTAATTTAATTCGGTTTAACAGCAATATTTTATTGTCATATATTTGAACACTATAATAATATTTGGAAATTTTTTTACTGACTATTAAGCCAATTGAGTCAAGTTTTAGCGCATGAGATTTATAGGCGTATTTCGAAACATTTTGCGGATCGCTCGTAAATTTGTTAAAACGTTGCTTACTACAAGCCCATCGACTTGTTTATTGTGATGCCTTTTTTGGATATTGAATATGAAAGCATAATTTGTGGTAAAAATCTAGTCTTTAACTTTATTGTATAAAGCATTTGATATATTAACAAATGCACGTATAAAAATAAAAATATTCTATAGATATTTTATTTCCTGTTTCAATGGTTTCTTTTTATTAAAAAATTTCAAAAATCGTCGCAGCACTTGCATTTCAATTTTTTACATTGCCGATATAAATATTAATTTTATAAGCTTAAATTTTCTACTACATCGTCTTGTACTCGCGTTTATCGAGCCATAAATACGGTTAATTTTCAATTATTTTTAATTAAGTAATTTTTGTTTTGTCCTGTTGTTTTTTAACAAACTTTTTTAAATTTTATTAGATAAACAACATCATGTAAATTGTAATAACAAATTAAAGAAAACATAGATTTTTTAAACAAGACAGTTTTTATTTAAAAAAAAATATTTATTTACCAAACTTTTATAAATTTTTCTTGTTTTTAAATCTTCTAGACTTTTGACTTTTTAGAAAATTGCGTGGATATTACTGTGCTTCAAAACTTTGCTTCAAGTCCCACTTTTCTAACTAAATTAAAAAAAATGGGCTTGGAGCTGGGATCGAAGCACCGACCCTTTCCCTCGATATGGAAGTATTTTGCTACTAAACTGTTTTGCCCATAGTAATAATTTCAGCTACTTTATTAAATATTTTTAATAAAGACTAAGCAATGACCTTTGTAAAAGCATTTTGTTAATAATTCTTATAATCACATCCATTAAACCTTGTTGACTGTCGTTTATTTGTGTATGTACTTAGCGGGTTCTTGCCCGTGTTTAGATTGCTTAAATTGTATAATAATAATATTTTGTTGGTTATTTAAAAAATAAACAAATAAATACATATTTTTTTCTAAATTACTTCTAGGCTGAAATCAAGGGCGTAACCGCTCTCCACCGGGAAAAATAACAATAAACCCGCGAGCGAGAAAAATTAAAAAAAAATTTCAGCGGTTATGTAAGCAATTATTATTTAGTTGCGTCACGTGTTTCTCTGCACGTGATATTTTCTCAAAGAACGAGTGGTTACTTTACCACTCATCTATTTTCACCCTGATAGAATTTATCTTTAGTTTTTTTTAAACCCCTAGTCAAACAATATAGCACATCGTCCTGTTATTACGTTTTATTTGTGCGTCTGTTTGATGACATAACACGAATTATGGTTGAATTGTATCTGGCTGACGCTGAAAATTAGAATGCAGACATGAGGGGACCAATTAAAATTGTGAGGTAATGACGTTTAAAAAAAACAAATAAGAAAGCAGATTTTTTTTAATTCCAGCTTTTCACAAAATAAACAAAAATTAACCAACTTTAGCCCTTAAAAAATTTGCATTTAGGTTACAAATTAAGTAATTTGATAAATAATCATTATAATACAGTTTTTAATCTTTGTTATTAATCCGCTTTAGTGAAAAATTTTGAATGTTTTTGTTGTTAAATATTCAATTCAATACTGAAAATACCGCGGTCAGCTAGATTTTATTCGCCTATAATATGAAAAATAAAAAAAATAATTTCTGCTAAACAAACATTAGTGTAGACTTTGTTTCAAGCAAGACCCATTTTTTCAAACTTTTTCTGGAATTGTTAGTTTATGTTATGAACCAGCCGGACCAAGAATGCATGCAATATTGGCCAGACAAAGGGCGCCCAAAAATACAATACGCGGTAGGGTTTAATTACGCTTGTACAGAAAAGGAATCAGGGGCATTTTTCAAGAACAACCCACTCAAGTGGTCACCGGAAAGATGGATTTTTTAAAACCGTTATTTTTCAAGTAAATTATCGTGATAAAACTCATAAATAACATTTATCGTGGACTTTAGACCTTAGTTTCCCTAAGCAACTTAAGTAAAAACTTAAAATCAAGTTAAATTTAATGTTTTGTTTGGTTTTGAGATTTTGCTTAGGCTGCTTAGGAAAACCAAGGTCTATAGTCCACGATTCAGGTTGTTCATGAGTTTTCTCATCATATTTATTTTAAATTTATCGGTTTTTCTAAGATTTATTTAAAAACCATTTTAATTTATTAGGTTGTTTTTGAAAAATAACGGTTTTAAACTAGTAGTTCGTCCATGTTTAAAATAGTCCTTTTTTCCGGTGACCACTTGAGTGGGTTGTTCTTGAAGAATGCCGAATCAGGCGCTAAACTGATTTTTGATGATCTTTTAAAAAAATTTTTTATACCTTTGCCGAACCCAGTTGCAATCTTTATTTAATTTACTTAACATGTAACAGTCAAAAGCTAGCGTAAAAAGAAATTAAGGTTATATAAGAGCGTTTTTAAACAATTTTAATTTTATGGTTTCTAGTTAAACAAAATATTTTCAGCCCTGAAAACTTCCCTTATTTTTATTAGAAAATATTAATGTGGCTTGGGAAGCTCAATGGTATTCATAAAAATCTTTAGGATTGCCTTGGGTGGAAGTCATAAATTGAATAAATGTTTGATCAGATATGGTTTAAAATCAAAATAAGAAATGTCATAAATCTATATACCAACGTTTAAACAGATTCGTAAAACAGATTATAAACAGATTCGTCAATAGTAACTATGATTGATATATATCTGGCTGATCTCGTAACTTTGTGTTGAGACATGAGCGGACCAATTAAAATTAGGCGGCTATAAAGGTTTTTTTAAAACGATTTGCAAATTGCAAAGCTGATTTTTTTAAATCCCGCCTTTTCACAAAATATACAAAAATTATTCAAGTTTAGCCCTTAAAAAATTTGCATTATTTTTCTAAATTGAGTAATTTGATAAATAATTGTTAAAATAAGGTATTTATTATTTAACACTTTTGCTAAGAATTTTTAATTATTAAATACTGCAATCATCGAGGTCAGCTAGATTTAATTTGCCTACAATGTCAAAACTAAAATAGTATTTAATTAAACTAAAATATTATTTTATTTAACTTCCTTTACGCCAGAATACTGTACAAAATTTCATTTGGCAATTAATCAGTGATTTTTCAACCTTCATTCGAGTTTTTTAATAATTTTTTGTTTACACCAGTTTGTTTAATTGTGTACACAAACTGTAAATAGCGGTGCTTAAAATTAAACTTAACTAACTTTTTAAAGTTGATTTTCAATAAAAAATGTCGCTAGGTTAGCGCTTTGATATTTTTATGGCTAATGTGCTACTTATTTATTACACTGACAGTCACGCCGAAATTTAAAGGAACGCTATTCCATATAAGCGCAAAAAACAATTATAATTGCAATAATAATCGGAAAGAAAGTCAAGTCAGAGGAATGGCACGCAAGTAAAACCCCGAACTGGTTTCCTTCATCTTTACAAAAGATCGCTGGTATATGACAAAATCAAAACAACACTGTATTATAATTTGGATTAATTGTTGGGTATAAAGAGTTGAAAGTTTCTTCGAATGGAGTCTGAGACCTGCTAAACCGTTCCGATTTCGACTAGTTCTTTAAAAATTTGTAAATATTTCTGAAATTTAAAACGAGTCAGAGTATCTATTAAAAATTTGCGACTCCGACTCCAATAAATTTAACTCCGACCCGCTCAGTAAACGTAAAACAAACATTTTTCCTTAATCATTTTACTTTCTCGCTGCAATTTTAGGGAGGTGGAAATACGAGCGGGAAAAATAACGCTGGGAACTACCAATTTTTAGCTGGATTTTGGCGTAAGTTCGCTGCGAAACCTGGGGGAAAAATTAAATTTAATCGATGGAATTCGCTTGTTTAATATAGATAACATTTGGGAACATAAAGAAATTCTAACGCCCTCAATCGCACGCTCGCAATTGTCCGCTCATTTTTTGCCTTTCAGGGACGGTGGACTAATTCGGAAACCAGAATTTCGGACAAGGAGCGATGATTGGGGAACAATTTTAAAACTGTTTTAAAACGAATACAGACATTTTAAACTTTACAACACAGACGGTATGCACAGAAGAAAACATCTTCAATACCATCCTTGGACTGTTGTATTTTTGCGTTCTTAACCGAGTTCTCTACGATAGAAACAAAAGTCGCCTGAATCTATTAGTAGGAGATTACGGATTTTCCATATGAATACTAAAAATAATTAACAACTTCGGGATAATTCATTGGGAGCTTTCCGGTTGAAATTTTATCATGTAAGTTATTTTAATGCTCTATATTATTATGCATAAAAAATTGTGGTTAATTTCATTGTAATTATTAGTTAATTGACTGATAATCAAAGTTGGGATTTATCTACACTAATAATTTAACAAAAAATCATTTTTAAAAGTCCCGCATAGGTATTTGTTGGCTGGAATCCCGAGGTTACTACCGTTTCTTGTAGCCTTGTGGTGAAATTACGGAATTAATTATGAAATTAATTTTATTAAACTTAATTGACGTTAATTTAAACCCGAAGTCTATCTGGAAGCGACAAATCTAACAAGCCATGGGTTTTTTGCATAAAATTCGTTTTATTTTTTGCTTTTTCTTACAATGATAAGTCAATTTGCAATTTGCTTTTTTAATAATGTTGATTTTATTTTTTTATTTTTTTTTCATTTGCAACAATTATAACAATAATGCAATAAACAAGAATGGATTGCGAGGATTTTTTTTAACACAAACAGAGTTAAAAATAATTAATATAATTTTAAATAAAAATTAAATAAACAATTTTTATTTGTAAGAAGATTTTGCAAATTTCAGTAGTGTTTATGCAATTCCAGCTAATTATAAATGGACTGGTTGGCAGTTTTCTAAAATGAAAATTTGCTTACTTGTGGACCAAAATTAAGCTAAATTTGCAGTTTCAAAGTATTATCAAAATTTTAAGGCCGTTTGGAACACGCTGTATTATTTTAAAATAAAGTTTTCAAGGGGTTTTGCTAAAACACTTTTTTTTTAAATTTGTTACTACCTCGTGGCATATGGATTAGTTTAATTATTTAATTATGAAATTAGTTAGTTTAATTTACAAAGCTAGCCAAAGCTGTGTGTATAATCGAGTAAAATACAAGTAGTTTGAGCTTTTACTGAATTATAGACCCAATAAAAGTGTATACTTTTTATAAAATATCAAGCGCAACTGTACCAAATAGAGTTTTTATCTCAATTTGTAAACCTCTCCTTCAAAAACAAAAAAATAAAAAAAAAACAGCCAGGGAACAAGCAATATTAATTGAAAAAAAAAAAATGGTAATGACAGAATTCAGTATCATTTGTGTTTAGAAATTGTGATTAAACAAAAGTTCGAACTATTTAATAAACTAAAGTTTAAAAGAAAACATAAAACATACACAAAACAAGGTAAAAAAGTAAGTCGTCCGGCCTAAAACGTTGAAAAGTATTCACGTTTTAGATGGCAAATTAGGCGGTTAAACATACTTCGCGGCAGATTGTAGATACAAGCGGCGGCAAAAAGTTTGGAAGTCGGCAAAAAGTTTGGAAAGATCCAAAAAAAAGTCGGCAAAAAGTTTCGGCGGCAAAAAGTTTGGAAAGATTATTTTCGAAGATATGTTATTCGGCTTCTGATTTGCCTTAAAAGTGCATGTAAGATTTGTTTATCCACCCCTCCAAAACTGTTACCTAAAATGTCAATACTATTACATTAAGCTGAGAAGTATTTTAAAGAAATGAAATGAATAATTAGCTTGGTGCGGTTATGACGCATACATATACAACATATTTTTTAAAAATCTTTTGATAAAATATATAAAACTAAGTAATCTTCACCTTCAAAAAATTTGAAAAATTTTTCTCTATTTTCCGAACTCCAACACTTTTCCCTATTTTTTCCTAATTTCATAAATAGTTAAAGAATAATGCCAGATAATAAAAAATATTTTTAGTAATCTCAGTTTTTTCTAAGCCTTTTAACAAACGTTGACAAAAGTAATAAATATACCGCTATAATATTATTAAACGCATTTCAAAATTAAAAAAAATCGCTTTAGCTCGGTAAAGACGGGGTGCCTAATTTGGAAAAAGCAGTTTTTACCTGCCTCCATCGAAAATTTTGCTGCTTCCTATCTGCCTTGTACCTGCCTCCTACCTGTCTCCACCCTGCCTAACCTGCCTCCGAAGCAGTTTAAACTGCCTCCTACCTGCCTACTAACCTGTATATGCTTCAGCATAGGAGGCAGGGTCACTTGCCTCCTACCTGCCTCCGAGGCAGTTTTACCTGCCTCCACCCTGCCTCTATGCTGCCTCCGAGGCAGTTTTACCTGCCTCCTACCTGCCTCCAGTTTTCCAAGGGCAGGTTCAAGGGCCGTCCTTACCAGGTTCGATTACTCTTGTAAGGGACATGTGTCCTAAAGTTACAGAGCTTCTCAGCTGCAGAGTTTCCTTAGTTTCAAATTGTCAAAACTCGAAATGAGAATATTTGGTGGGGGCAAAAACATTGTTATACTCGAGTCACAGGTGGTAAAGTTTTATATCGCAGGGGTGGAGAGCACGAAATTTTATGATTTAAGACAGACAACAGATAATTAAAAAATATATTGTCGATTTTATAGCAATTTTATTTAAGTTTATCAACTTAGGTAAAAACAAAAAAATAAAATTACAAAAAAAACTCATAAGTGTTACCAAAAATGAAACAAACTAATAAGAGCTAAAAAAATGTGTACGAATATTCAAATTTAATACGCAGCAATCTTTACGAGCCAAAAAAATATGATTTTAATCTTTAAAAAATGAAACTCAATGTTCAATTTAAGACGACGCGTCTATAGTATAAATCAAAAAGTTTTACGTCACGAATTTTTTTGATAAATGTTAGGCAGTTTTATAGGTATGTATTTACATTTAATTGGATTTGTTTAATTTTAGTTACATAATGAAAAAAATGGTTATGACTAAACATTTGGGGAAAATAATTCTTTGCTTTAACAGTAAAGAAAAAAAAAATTTTTTGGTATTTTCTAATAAATTTTATGAGATATGATATTAAATAATACAATTTAATTAAAATTTATTGCATATTAATTGAAATAATTACAAATCGATGATTAGTTTTCCCCTTACTTCACCTACAATCAAGATAGTATCTGTTTACATTACACGCGTCATTTGAAAAAAAACTGGATTATACATTAATGAAATTATTATAACTTCTAAATTTATTTCCGAGTCGCGGGCATTCATACAGTTTTTAGCAATTGAAACCTGTTTTTTACATGTATGTGGAGATTTAAAAACAAGTGTTTTTTTAAAAGCGTTTTGTATCGCGTCTACTGTATACGCTGGATAAAAACGCATTTCTCCAATTGTGTAGTTTAAACCGTTTAATTTAATTTTATGTATAAAGATAAAAAGCAGTTAAAAAAATTTAAACAAAAAGAATAATGTAATTGTTCTGCTAGTATTGCTTTTGGATTGCGGGAAATGTTCAAAAAGAAACAAATTTCTAAGGCTAATTCCATGTCCAATATATATTGTAACAATCGACAAAATTGCACAAGCGAAAAAGAAGAAAATATTTCGGAATCAAAAAATGACAAAAGAGACACTGGCCAAACTAATTATTGGTTGTTGGTTTATTATTTATATAATAGTTTTTGAATTTTTATTTACTTTGCCAGATGTAATTTGCTAGTTTACGATCACCTTAGACTTATCCGCATCTTTTCTGGTTCAAAATACACCTTGGAAGCGCCTATTTTTTGTGCTCGATTCTTAAACCATATTTCATGGCTAATTTTGTATTTAACATTTTTAAAATTATACTCACAAAAGTTTTTTCCTTAAACACTGATAAATAATACACTATTGCAAAAGATCTGTACTCACGGCATATACTGTCTAATTGTGTAAAAATAAAATTTACGGGCTTTAAGCATACTGTCTTACTACAAAGCAATTTTCGTAGTATGAATTTTGGAGATGTATTTTCCTTACCTTCTAGTCCATTTATCTGATTATTTTCGTTGTTTTAACTAATTCCTGTTCTAGGGACTCCACAGTGCTGGAAGAGCAGGAGGTTTACACCTCCAAAAGCGAGGAGTACTCTGTACTGGTGAGAGTGTTGGAAGCGCGCCAATTGGCCGGACTGGATATAGATCCGTCTGTGACAGTCAGCATCGGTCAACAACAGAAAAAACATACGAAATCGAAAAAGTCCACTAATGATCCGGTTTTTGACGAAGTAATTTAGACTTTTAGTTTTGTAATAATTTATATTAGCAGGATTTTGGATAAATATTTACTTATTTTAATTTTCTATGTAGTTTTTTGGGTACGAACTCCTAAATTTTTATATAAATAAAAAAGACAAAAAATAATGGTGTAATTTCGTTTTGTGTTTATTTTTTTATTCTAGTTTCAATTAAAACAAACGTAGTATATATTATTGGTGTTGTAAAAAGTATTGATTTTGGATTATTTTAAGTAAAAGTAAAAGTTATTTGAAAAATTTTAATTTGATTAAAGTAAGAGTAAAAGTAATTTGTGATTTTTTGTTTAAGTTTTAAAAATTTTATTTAAGTAAAGTAAAAATAAAAGGAAGACCTTTTTTTAAGTAAAAGTAAGAGTAAAAGTATAATAAGAGTAATTGTAATTTGGAAACGAAACAAAACAATGGTTTTTGGAAATCCAAAGCTTCGTTCTTAGGTTTTTTGCTAATTTTATCTATAAATTATCATTTTAATAAGTTTTTTTAGTCAAAATAAATGGTTTTAGCGTGTTAGCGGGTTAAAAAATATCTTCTGGCATTCACTTTAAACAAGCCCATAAATTACTTTAATGGGAATCTACCCATTAAAATTACTTTAATTTAACTTAATTAATTAAAGTATTTGCGGTTGAAAATCCGAGTAAGAGTAAAAGTAAAAGTATTTGAAATTTCAAATGTCGAGTAAGAGTAAAAGTAATTCAAATTTCAAAAGTCGAGTAAAAGTATCCAAAATCAGTTACTTTTATTACTTTAAGTAAAAGTAAAAGTAACTTTTTACAACACTACTATTGATAACTGATCTTAATAAAAATTAAAAAAAGGATAACTTGATATTGATTTATCTTAATAATAAATTAAAAAGAGATTGATAAAAACTGGATATTGATAATATGTAGTAGAATATGCCTTGTGTAAACGAGAGTTCTTCAAACTAAAGCTAAAGACTTCCATGGGGTGGTTGGGCAGATTTTGTGTTGTTTTGGCGTTGTGTTTTTTTGTGTTTTTTTTACACCGCGAGAGTGAGCGAGAATGTTTTGCGGTGCTCTTTATTTAGTGTGTTATGTGTTTTTCATTATATTTTTAAAGTGGTTTTCTTCATTTTTTCTCTAAGATCTATCATGGGACATTGTTTGCTGCTAAGTACATTAATCTGCCAAGTACATTGTACATTGCTTTATTTTTAGACACTAATATTCGAGTTCACGATGCCACCAGCAGTATTTTTTGATCAAATTTTAAAATTTGACGTAAGTAGATTTTATTTTTAAATTTTTGTGGTATTTTGGTACCATTTTTTTCTAAATACCAATTTTGGATGTAAACGTATAAAAATGTTCAATTTTGATTCTTATTTTGTGTTTTTGCTAATAAGATCGTTAAATTTGAAATAAATCTATACTTGCATTTGAACGTACAAACGTGTTTGTTTAGCTCTTCCAACAAAAATAACATGTTTTTTTACCAACATTTTTTTGCTACAAAAAATCAAAATCTAAAAGCTCAAAATAGCATCTTCTACATTTTTTCTTTGAAAAATTTTTATTTGCCTCAAACACTTTTTTTTTCAAAAAATTTAAGTTTTATGAGCTAAAGGTTTAAATTCTTTCAATAATTATCAAATTCTAAAATTTAAAATTAAACATTTTTTTTACCAAAGGTTAAAACAAGATTTTGCTAACAACTTACATTAAAGTTCTTGTTTTAACTATGAATAATTTGATATGATATGAATAACAATGTAAGGTTGTGTAAAGCTAGCGTCATATATTGCAAAGTACCTAACATGTAAAAATACTTTTCATTGTTAAAAATGCAAAAAATAAAATAAATAAAGTTCGAAATTAAAATTACTCAACAAACAAAAATTTTGAATTCTGAGTGTTTTGCATAAGGAAAAATACTTGAAAAGTTTTATCGTAGTCCAGAACGGTGGTATAAGGATTTTTTTAGGCCTATCATACTACAAGGATTCTGCGTCGAAAACTTTTAATTGGAACGTTTAAAATTGATATTGGTACTATTCATAAACAAATAAGTAAGTTATTTGTGTATTAAACAATTTTATCAAACTAAAAATTAGGATCATAAATAGATTAAAAAAATACTTTTGCACAGTTCACTTTTATAAAAACATAATTATTATTATTATTATTATTATTATAATTATATTTTAAAATCTTTTAATAACAAACTTAAAAGTACAAACAAAAATTTTTTTGCTATAAAAAACCAAAAAATAACCAGTATAAATTGTTTTACGAAAATTGGAAAAAAATATTGTTGAATCGTTTTAACCGTTTGAACTACTTTTAAAAGTTTTGCTTTACCGATAAATGTTTGATATTTTTTTAACTTCTTTCTAAAAATTAAAAATTTATGCCGAAGCGCAAAAATTCATATTTATATTATTATGTTATTTTATTTTATTAGTAGTTAAGACATTATTTAAATTTTATATTACTTATATTTACTTACTTACTTATATTTAAGACCGCATGTTTTTTCATCGTTGGGCTCTTCTTCTGGATCCTCTTGATCCCTTGTCTGGTGCTAAAGGTTATGTGAAGTGTGACATCGCAGTTTTCAAAAAAGGCGATATTGTTAAAATACCGGCGGGTAATCCTGGGGAAAACGACGACATCGAAGCGTAAGGCCTAGTTCTTTCCGGAGTGACAAGTGATAAGTGACAACAGGCTTATACGACAGTGACAAGTGACCATTTAACGGTGCGCCCCCACAGGGCACACTTGGTCATCGCAACTTGCGACTTGTCACTCTAGTGTGAAATATAGTTAGTTTGCGTTTTTTAAAATGTTTTTGTGACATATTGTTTGACGTTTTGCAGCAACAGCAGATTTTTTATGTGTTTTTTTGTTTGCAATTTTTTACTAATTAATTCGTTATTCATTTTGTAATTAAACGCTTTATTTATAAAATAAAAAGTTTTGTGAGTTGTTTGTATTTATCCTTTTTTTAGAAATATTTTACTTCCGGACGATATAGCAGAGACCGCCGCAATTGAAAGGGAACCGGCCAGATATATTTTAAGCATATATCAAGCTGAAGGTGAGTTATTCTGATTTTTATTGCTTTTAGCCAAAATTTTATCGCTATATTGAGAGTATTTTTTGAATGGATCAAATTTTAGGACGTCGACATGGTTTTGATTCTTAGTATTCTCACTGATATCAATTGAATCAGGTTAAAGACGGTTTACTTTCTATAAATACTGTATATTGTAAAATTAAGACTTCTACATTTTTTTGCTGATATGTGCATATTTTATATAACTATACTGGATTTGTTTTTCCGGTAATTATTTATGTTTTTTGAAAAGTAAAGGTGGTTTTTCTGTACAAGCTGTTTACAAAATTCCGTGAAGTCAAAATTTTTAATAGTAAACTTTTCCCTCGCTAAACCCAGTTTTTTCCGCACATTCACAAGCCGATAAAACGGTCTGTAAACAATTTATAATTTTACTTAATATTATGTAAATGGGACCATTTTTTTATTTTCTTTTATTACAGTTTACAAATTTGTTGCGCGTAAAAAAACGTAGGGAACGTAGGGTTTTTTTACGTAGGGAACATTTTACACAGCAAATTTTGGACTTCGGGAAATTTTTTCCATATTTATATATATATATCTATATCTATATCTATATATATATATATAAAATTATAAAATTCAGCTTATATTTCAAATTAATTTTTTTAAATTAAAAAATCTACGTAAAAGAATTTCAGGACTACCGTCTATTCGTGCAGGGGTCACCTCCGGAATCAGAAAAGCGATAACCGGCAGTGCTCCAATCGATCTGATTGATGCATATGTTCAAGTCTCTTTTGCAGGCCAAACGGTAAGCTCATTTGATGTGGATTTTTCAAATTTGATCTTCTATAGGTTCAAACCTAGATAAAAATACACATAAATCTATGGTTTGTAAAGCACAAAAATTACGTATCCCGGACGAGAAAAAGTATAACTAAAAGAATCAATTCTAAAAATATTTAGCAAAACTCATTTTTCTAATCAAAGTTTAACTTTTTTCTGCCGTGGCCAAAACAAAGCTTTATTTCGACAAATTAGTATTACACTTTTTTAAATGTTTTTTAAGCTAAAAAAATAGGTTTTTTTAAGTTTATCAGAGTTATAAATTTTTTGTTGTATTACTGTTTATAATGGTTAGTTTCCGTATAAAGTAAAAACAACTTTGCGGTTACAAATGTTTTTTATACTCAAACATAATTCCTATATTTTTCTAGCACTTTTTAAGATTCTTTGACAGCACAATTGAATTTTATTAAAATAAATATTTAGGCGAAAACAAAAGTGAAGAAAGACGACAGCAATCCAACTTGGCTGGAGCAAATAATATTCACAGAATTATTCCCACCACTCGTTAAAACCATGCGTCTCCACATTCGCGACAATAATGGAACCGTTGTCGCCACCACTTTTCTGGACCTCGGTGTGATATCTGACAACAGCGTACAAGGTCATCTATTTAAAAAAAAAATAAAATTTATTTAGTAAATTACTGTTACTATTCACCAATAAAGCAACCGCTTACTTTGATTTGTGAATTGGCGCAGCTAGCTAATTGCGCAGCACTAAAATTTCGATTTAAGTACTGTAGATAAATTTAATTGCTGAGATAAATGGCGTAAAATTTATTTTTTGTAAGGCGTAATATATGTTTTTGAACATTTAACTTTTAGAGCGGTGGTGTGGTTTGTTTCGGTTTTTCCGAACCAAATCGCAACAAATGTTTCATAAATTTTTATGGTTGTTAGCACACAAAGCTTGCGCACTCATACTATTGCAAAAAACAGAATAAAAAAGCCAAGTTTATCACGGTTTGACCGCAAATGCACAATGCACGATTGTCAATCACGAAAGTAATACCAAGCGAAGTTTCAGAAAATTAAAACCAAAGCGTATGAAATATTTTCTCGCGGGAATTTGATAACAGGGAAAAGCTAAAAACTGGCACATCATTACAACTAATGCCAATTGACTGTGATTTAAGTTGAAATTAATCGACCAAAGTCACATAAGAGATATTTAGGTGGGGAAACTGCGCGTACAACTGTCGAATCATGTAATTTTTGTTGGAAAACCGCGCAAAAACTACTGAACGTATTTTTACTGAATTGAACATCATACGGAACGGCCAATCAACTTTTGTCATCAAACTAAAACCACATCGTATGGAAATTATTTCTTATGTGACTTTGGTCGATTATTGATGATAGTTCACTAAAATAACCCAAATATAATGGACCGGTTTCAATTTTTATCGCTTTGTTTAGGTTTTCTTCCAACATTCGGTCCGGCTTACATCAACCTTTACGGTTCTTATCGTGACGACAAACAAGTGACGGCGCTTAATTTTGGTCTGGGCGAGGGTTTATCGTACAGGGGACGCATTTGCCTAGGTCTCAGAGTGGAACTGGAAGAGGCACTGACCAAAAAAGGTCTTCATAACACAGAAGTCAAGTCTTGCTTGCCGCTGCCAGTGGTAAGTCTACTGTTAGTTTGCTGTTGCAGATATCCACCAGTATAAGGATCGTCCCATAGTTTCTAAGGAATTTTAAATATCGAGATTCCTGATTATATCAGAATTGATGTTGAGCAACACGTAGCGACTGAAGTGAAGTTTTTTAGTTTATTATAATCAACTCATAACAAAGGGAACTTAAATTTATTCAAAAATTAATTTATATAAAAACAAACATTTCGTTCAAACCAGGAACAGGGCCAACTACTGTGCTTTGACTGTGAGTATAAATCTGACGTTCATAGCCAAGATAAACATATTTCGACGACTGAACACAATTTTATTTTTTATGTTTAAAAATTTAAAAAATTGAAACAATAATGTCCACATTAATACAAATTAAATCAATTCTATATTTTCATTTGTTTTTTACAAAATATACTGCACTGTTAAATTAATTAAAAGTTTCACTAAAATTTTATTTTAATTAATAAATCCAGAACATAATTCACAAAAATTATTTTTAAAAAATTCTAAACAAAATTCATAAAAATTATTTTAAAAAAATTCTATATGTTAACATTTAAGAAAATATTTTAAAAAAACGGTCAATATAATTCATATTTATAATATAAATAAGTAACTGTGTAATAAGAGAATTAATGCAAAATAAAGACAATTAAAATTGACGGAGTAACTATTAACCAAAAAGTTTTTTTTTTAAAAAGTCGTTTATTTAACACAATGTATTCGCAGATAAAATGCAATAAATGCAAAAGCTGGTAAAAAGAATAAGTTTAAAAAAACAAGAAAATTAAGACAAAAAGTTTAACTCTGTATCAAACCTTTAAAAAATAAAAAAAGTAGTGTAGTAGCAATCAATCATATCAAAGCGATTTAGCTTCACTTTATATATTTTGTTTTGTTTTTTGTTTTTTGTTTTGTTTTTGTTTTTGGTTGGTTGTTTTGGTTGTTTTTTTTGTTTTAGTTGGTTGTGTGTTTTTTTTTATTTGTTTGTTTTTTTATTTAGCTATTTTCTCAGTTTTCTTTTTTGCTTTTTTTGCTGTTGCTAGGTTAGCTGTGCTATGGTTTGGTTTGGGTGATTTTTTCGGTTTTGGCTCTTTTGAGTTTGTGCGTGCTTGCTATTTTGTTGTCTTTTATTTATTTCTTTTTTTTCGTTTTTCTGTTGTGTGGTCTTTTTTTTTTGCTGCGTGGGGGATTGGTATTTTTCGGTTTTTCTACTTTATTTTGTTTTGTGTTTTTGTGTTTTTTTTTCCTTTCCTAAATTCTTGCTCTGTTCTAATATATTGCTCCTTTTGGCTTCTCGTTTCGTCCGGATTGATATAGTCTGGGAAAGTGCCGAAATTATGCCTAACCGCTAGACATAATAGAAGTTAAAAGTTGAATTAAGATTGGTTGATTGCTTTGATTTGATTGGTTACTTTATGTCTTCATATTTTTATTCTTTGAAAAAATAAACCAGCATGTTTATTTGCTTTTAGGTAGTGTTTAACCTTAAATTTATTTTAACCATTGTTTAATTGTGTTGTATTTATTGAATCTGCTGCAGCCATCATTTATTTGCTTTTATATAGTTTCTCATGAAATTTTTTAAAATTAGAATTCACTTGGATCAAAGAGAATTGATTGCTAATTAATACATCCTAACAAAACGCTTATTAAAATTATGTAAAATTGAAACATTTTTGACCGGTTGCGTTGATGTTTTAAAACACATAAAATTTTTTGTTTTGAATTTTGTTTGAAATTAACAAATTTTTGAATTTCTTACAAAGGATATTTTTCAGATTATACTAATAGGTATTTTTTTTTTGAAAATCCAGGCCCGCTGATTTGGTTTTTTTTCTTCATAAATATAAGTATTTTGAAAAAAAAACCCCGCTGAGAGCCCTAAAAGGGACCAATATTTGCAAAATAATAAATAACAATTAAAACTTGATTTTATTATTAAATACATTTAAATTAAAAAAAATGAAACAATTCATTTTACATAGCGGTGATTTTTAGCTTTTCATTACAATTATATTTTACTTCATTAATTGTTTTTAATGTGTTTGCATCTGCTGCAGCTATCATTGATTTACTTTTGTATAGTTTTTTTCAGGATAAATTTATCAATTTAGAATTCACTTGGACAAAAGAAGGACTTTTTTCTTTTCTGTACGATTTTGGATGCAAATATGATTGACAAACGTCTGGCTGGAAAGGCACTCTATTTTGAATTGAGTGTTGGTAAGTTAAAAAATGACTAGTGACAAATATGATATACTAATAAAAATGACTGCTACTATGACTTCTGGGGCGGGATGTGTAAAAAGTAAGAGTGTTCTTAACTAAAATGGTTCCTTAAGGTCTCTTCGGACAGTTTTTATTGCAGACCGTTCAGTAGTAAACCAATTGCAATAAAGAGCAAAAATTACCCATTTTTATTTACACAATTATTTTTGAATTATTATACTTATAGAGTTTTATTATACTTTAAGATATTCAAATGACGAAAATTTGACTAATTGGCGAAAAGCAGACAACAAATTCTGTTTACAAAAATGATATTTTTTGAATTTTTGTGAAATAAATTTTAAAAATTATAAAAAATAAAAAAAAAACATTATTAAAATCAAATATGTTTTATGATTAAAAAGCAAATATGTTTTATGTTGGAATCGATCTCGGGACCTTTCTAAAATTTGACGACGCGCTAACCGACTATGCCACCGCAACCATGGCTTGATGAGCTCTAAAAGCAATTTATAAACAAACCCTCTGAAATAATTCGATAAAACGCACGACAGAACTATTTATGCGTTAAAAAA
This sequence comes from Microlaimidae sp. YZB2_3, assembly GCA_030248175.1. Classification (NCBI taxonomy): domain Eukaryota; kingdom Metazoa; phylum Nematoda; class Chromadorea; order Desmodorida; family Microlaimidae; species Microlaimidae sp. YZB2_3. Next base: position 41,144 of record JASAMX010011271.1, on the reverse strand, counting down.
TACAAAAAATATTATGGCCTTCTAAAAATTATAAGTTTCAATAGAAATATACTATATGGTGCTTTAAATTTTACCAAATTAAATTAAATCGAAGTCTCACCGGAATTTTGAAAAAAATAACCCCCATTTTTTACGGAAAATAGTATATTAAACCATAAATACAAAAATATTTCGATAAACTGTTACCTACGTGTAAAAGGGTAACAATTCCTGTTTATTAGAAGTATTTTCCCTAATAAATAATGAGTAGTGCATATTTCTAAGGGTTTTAAAAAAATTTCGTTGCAATCTGATTTTTAATATCAATTATTTCAACTACTGCCAATAAGATAATAAATGTGCACTTTATAACCGTGGTATTTTTGCCTTTTTAACACTCATATTAGTTTTTTTATGGAAATATTTCTGTATTTTACGAGATATCCTATGCCAAAAATTGCGATTTTTCATACTTAAGAAAACTGAAACCTTAATTTAGTGGTAAATCAACTATTTGCGGTGGTTAAAACTCATTTTACCTTAAGTTGCGTTGTTCAAAGATAAGGGGATAAACTGCCAATCTTAAATTAGAAGAGGGGTTAAAAGTTTAAATCATTACAAATAGGTAACTTATTATTTTTAATATAACTTTTTTTGTTGTTTTTTTCGCTAAAAAATTTAAAATAACTATATATTTAATATGATAAAGAATAAAAATCTAATAAAACTTTTAAAAAAGCTCTATTCACCTAAATATTTTAGTATTAGGTATTTTAACCCCTTGGGATTCTTTCCGCTACAAATCCGCAGAACACATTCCGCGCCATCGCTGCTCAGTGTTAAACGTGGCGCAAATCTCCAATCAGACGCAGAGTTTAGCACTAAGCAGCACTGACGCAATATACCTTCTGCGGATTTACAACGGTTTTTTGACGAAAAAATTAAAAAAAGGGTTAAGCATTTTTTTCTTTGGAAACCTTTCATAAATCACTATTGTTTTGCATTTACGCTGGTCAAAATGCAGTGTTCTTAACAGAAATAGTTCTATAGTAATATGTTGTCACGCGCCGCTATATGTTTAAAAAGCTAAATTTCTCTAACTTGTCAAGGTTGTGGCGCAGTGGCAGAACGCATGTCTTGTATACGAAAGTTCGTTGGATCGAGTCCGGACTGAGACAAACTATTGTTAATGTTGTGATAATGTTAATATTGTTACATACAGTATTTGCTTGCGAAGCTATAGACGCGTCGTAGATAAACCGTTCATCATATAAGTATATCTGGCACCCAGCACGATATTTATTGTAATTGTAGGATGATGTGCGGTTTTTTTTAATAATTACCGTGCTGGATGCCAGATATACTTACATGTTAAATAAAAAAATGAGCGGTTTAACTACGATGTGTTATTGCTGAGTAAAATCGACCTTATGTATCCTGCTTTATGCCAAATAAATAAACTTTAAATAGTGCGCCCGTTTTTGTTTTAAACCAACAAAAATTGTTGGTTTTTAGCAGTTTTAGTGGGAGACTTTTTAAAAGCTATAATCAAAAAATGGTTGCACTAATATAATATCTTATTAAAAAGTCTAGCATACTTTTAAATTCTCTATTAATTTTTTTTATATAATCCACAATGGTACAGCCTTTAAATGGAAAAGTATCAATAATACGTACAAAAAATTAAGGTAAAACCACTACAGTACATACCTTAACTTTGACTTATCTTCCAAGAGCCCTTTATTTAAGGTAGAACTTCACAGTTTTTTTTTGACGACAGATCTTTTTGAATTACATATTACTATACGTAGTTTGACCTGCTGATTCAATTTTTGACATTCATTCTGCTGTAAAAAATGTTATCGTCCACAATCATAATAACATCAATAAAATACATATCAAAAATACAAAACATTAATAAAGTTTATTACCAAAAATATTCTATTTTTTCATTTTCTATTTAGCGTATCTTAAATAATAAAACATTTTTTTAAATTAAAAAGCTAAAAAATAAAAAAAATTTTTTTTTGGCGTTAAAAATATGGGCGAGCAAATACTCGAACCCATGGATCGGAGCGCGACATACTAACCACTCGGCTACTGGGTCTTCTGGGATTTTCAATTAAAAGGAGCTTTTAAAGGAATGGTTCAAAATGTAGTTTCTCGGCGTCAATTAAAAGAAAATTAAACGAAAATTAAAAAAAAAATGATTTGTTATTTTTAAACGAAAGTTTGGAAATAGTTAGATATAGGCTTTTACCATTTTTTTAATTATAAACGATTAAAAAAGAACTTCAGGATTTTTTTTACTATATATTTTTGTAAAAAAAGTCTTTTTTTTGCAATTTAAAAAAATCTTGAAATCATTTTGAACCCAAACCACCTCTGAAAGTTGCCCCCTACATTACCCTAATTTATTATAAAATTTCGCCCAAAAATAACGAATCAATTTTTTTTAAAAGGCCTTATTGTGGTTTTCAGAGGTGGAATCCATGCACATCTGTTGCGAACTGGACAAACTTTTCGGTGATGTTTTTATAATCACTGAATAGCACAGATTCTTAACTTTTTATAGCACCCCGCTTTTAGGGCCCAAAAATTAATATTTATAATGATATGCGACTTGTAGTCCAAGTGGTCAAAACTCTGAAGTTCTACCTTAAGGGGCCCCTTAAGTTTGCTGTACTAAGGGACCCCTTAGTGCATAAGATACATAAAATATTAGTATACACACCTACTTTACTTAAAAAGACCCTTACATTAAGTCAATTTTTGAACAGCCCACCACTAAGTAAAGCTAGAGAGGAAAAATTATTCAATGCGATGTGAAGCTCATACAATAAAGACGGTCTGTAATAGTATTCTGTATTAAATTACAAACTAAATTATTGTATGATTAAATAATTAAAAACGATAATCACAGTACTAGTACTAAAATCAAGTTAGGCAACAACGTATGTGAAGTTTTACCTAAATACTAGAGTAGTTTGTGTGTTATGCTAGTTTGAGGACAATTTAGGCAACAACGGCTGTGAGCTTGACGGTTTCAAACCCATGGGCCTGCCGGAGGACGCTCCTGACGATCCTCGCAAGGCGCCCAGCTTGCACGGAAGCCGAATGAGTCTGGACGATGACGCGGTGCTAGAAGAAGAAGCCAGGAAGCTGAAACGCGGGGAGGGCGGCATTATGTGGCACAGCAGGACTCCGAAGATGAGACCCGTTCAAAAGTGAGTGCGCAATTGTTAAACTAAGCCACGCTCTAATAAAAAGATTTTTGATATCAAAATGGCTTAAGCCTGATTCATGTTTTGTTTAAAGTGTCCAAAAACAAAGTCCAAATTACAGTTTTTAAGCCTCGTTTATACTTCGTCCAAGGCCAAAGTCCATCGGACAGTCCAAAGTATAGTTCAAAGAACAGTCCAAAGACAAAATTCAAATAAAAAAACCCCAAAAGGACAAAGGCCAAAGGGAGCTTTTAAACGTTATCATACTTTGTCTAAAGTGCTTCAAGGAAAAAGTCTAAAGGACAATTTTTGACAAGTCAAAGTAGTCCTTTGAACAATCTGAAAGTTTTTTTTTGAACAATTTTTTTGAACAATCTGAAGTTGTTTTTTGGTCAATCCAAAGGGGTCTGAAAGGGTTTTTGGACAAACCAAACAAAGCTCAATATTTAATTTGTATCATGGGAACGGGAGCGCAGGAGCGCCACATGGAGACTAAGCCCAACGGCATCGCGTAAGCTATAATTAAAGAAGTGGGTAAATTAGTATTATCTTCTTCTTTTCCTTATTATTAATATAATATTTTTTAAACGCTTATATCTTAAAACCAGTATTCCTCCCTTGTTACTGATTGATCAAAAAAAAAGGTTTTTTGGAAATCGTAGAAACTTGCACAATAATTCTTAGAAACTACTTTTATTCATAAATAATATGTGTTCTATTAATAGTATTCAAACCGTTTAAAAAGTATATCTCAACAACGGAATGATTATAAACATATGCCATTGCGCAGCTAAAACTATAGTTTATCAGGCTATTTTTTAATTTAATTAAAAAAATGGTAGACTAGCCTTTAAAAATGCTCTAAGAATAGAGCAAGAAAAAGGGTTGATGTTTCCTCGTGCGTATGCTTAGACAGAAAAGATTTGGACTAGTCCGAGATGGAAATTATGTGGACAATAAGAATTTTGCATTTGGTTTGGGCAGCTGCTCACCGAAAAAAAATTTCTACCATATGATAATGAATTGTTTATACATTGATCTAATCACACAGCACTGTTGCATTTTTTTTAGTTTGATGAAATGTCAATTTAAAAATTCATACTCACAGCAATCTTTGACAAGCGCGAAATCGCCACTTTTTCAGATTTATAGCTGTTTATTACACATACAAATATAACCTTTATATAATTGCAAAAGTGGCGATTTTGCGCTTGTAAAAGATTGCTGTGAGTATGATTTTTTTCAATTGACATTTCATCAGACTAAAAAAAATGCAACAGTGCTGTGTGATTAGTTCAATGTATACACAAATCATTATCATATGGTAGAAACTTTTATTCAGTGAGCAGCTGAACAAACCAAATGCAAAATTCTTATTGTCCACATAATGTCCATCTCAGATTAGTTCACATCTTTTCGGTCTAAACATACGCCTGGGGAAAAATCGCCCCTTTTTCCTGCTCTATTCTTAGAGCATTTTTCAAGGCTGTTTTTTAATATTTTAACCCGTTCTTTAGACGATTCTTTGGACAGTTTTTAAAGAAGCGTTCATAATTCGTCCAAAGAACACCCTCTGAAAGGAAATATTTAGATTTATTAAAGTACAATTTTAGCTTTCTAAATGTCTTTTGGATTTGTCTTTTTGATGAAGTATGAAAATAAAAAGTTTAAAAATGTTCTTTGAACTATGCCGTTTGTACTTTTTTCCGTATCGTCTGGATTTTGTCTTTTAGACATTTGGAGCAAAGTATAAACCAGTTTTAATATGCAGTTAAAATGTTTGTGATTGTAAACGACGACCCGTTTTTTATGCAAAAAAATATGAATACATTAACAACATGACTTACTAATCATGATACTGTGTTGGGAGGGTAGGAGATGGATATCCATAAATAAATTAATATCTTTTATATTTAATTTTTTCTTATTATCTATTATATCACTTATTTCTCGTTGATTTCAATGTTCTTTTTTTTTTGAATTTTAATATTTTTCTATTTTGGTTTTTTTTTTTTTTAAAGAAAATTAAATAACATTTGATGGCTACTTTTAAACAATTAAAATTATTTTGGTATTATAATTATTCAAAAAGCTCCTTTGATTTTTCACGGATGAAAATATATTTTATATTATACTTGAACTGCTAAAGGATGATGTTTTTATAATTACCTGTAAATTTACATGAATGTTTTATATATTCATTAATAAACAAATTTAGAATCCAACCGAAATAAGGTCCTATTCAAAACACTACAAAAAATTTTAATAATTTATTAGGTTATAAACTGGTAGAGTTTTTCAATTAATTAAATCAACTTCGCAAACAATAGTTAGTATGTCATAAAATACCCAAAGGTGAGGAAAAACAAACCATAAAAAGGTTTTATTTGTTCGGTTTTTTAGCTTTTCTCATTAGAATGAAAGCGAGCAAGCGGTAACATCAGAAGAAACCGTGTATAAAAAATATGGTCTTGAATTATATTGAGAACGGCTACGGATTAAACGGCTTAAAAAGCTTCTTTTGCATATAAAACAAAAATATATTCTTGGATTTTTTTCCTTTTTAATCAATTAAGAATACTATTTCCGACAAAATTCTTCAGTTTTTGTGGTTATCCTAGAAATTAAAAAGCAAAAAAGCTAATCAAAAAACTCTAAAAAATATATTGCTACTAGTGATGTTCTTTGAGGACGACCGTTGGTTCCAAAACTGCACTATTTTTTTCTTTTTATTTCTTAATCTTTTTTAAGCAATTATAATTTTGAAATTTTTTCGCAAAATAAATTTTTAATCTAAATTTTTTAAAAAAGCGTTAAATATGTTAAAACCGTTAAAAATATTTGTAATATAATGCTCCCAAAATAAAGTAAAACGTGTTTCAGGGTTAAATAATTTTTAAATTTCTCATATCAAGTGTAAAACTCAAAAGTTTCAAAGCTCCGGCAATTTTATACGGGCTTTTTAAAGGATCTTAGGAACATGATATTCGGAAGCGGAAACATCAGAAAATGCTATAATCATTTTAATATTTTTATTGAAAGTTATTGCGTAAAAATTACGTTCTTTTTTTATAAAAAGAATTTTTATAGGTGGAAATCATTTTTAGACTTATAATAAACTACAATATGCAAATAATAATTGAACATAAAAATATCGTATCGTTTCAAAACAAAAACATTAGTTATGATTGATTGAAATAGAGCATTAGAAATGATGGATTGTAGGTTTTAGACATTTTCTGTCTTTTATTTATTAAGATAAAATCTGCTTTATCTTAAAAACTAGTTGTTTAAACCAATACACGATTTAAAAATTAATAGGTATAGGTTAACGATGAGTGCTTTAAAATTGTATTTTTCATAATATATAAAAAATAATAATTTTTAACCTTTTTTTCATTTTTGTGTGTTACTGCTTTGTTCAAATGTGTAGATAAAACAAAAACACCAATTATTATTTATTTTTTTAATAACTAATTTTTTATTGGAACTATCGGCATTGCATGCTTTAAAATATTTGGATTTTCATGAAATCCAACAAACATATTCAACACTTCGATTTTTTTCGTCGGTTTTCAGTCTGTCTATCTCACACCCATCTCTTTTCTTTCTTTTCTTTTTCCCAAAAATAAACGTAGTGGCTATAAAATTAATATTTTTGATTTAAAATAGTTTTAATATGAAAATTGTAGTTATTAATATTTAGGATTATTTTGTCAATAAGCATTTTATTAACTACTACAAATCATTGACTTTATAAGACATGATATACGTATAAAACATAATTAAATTGATTTATATTATACCTACTACTACGTATACATCCAGGTATAACCGAAAAGTATTTTAAGTTAATAATAACAAAAATATATACGATAACAAAAACAGAAAAATATGTGAGACACATTTCTGTGTTATTTAGAAAGCGCCCAAGTTAGGACCATTTGGTCCTAATTAGGGTGTGTAGTGACTAGAAATTAGGGTGTTTAGAAAAAATTTACATTATAAATTACTTCTATTAAAATTACTTTATAAACTATGATATATTTTTATTAAAAATGAATAAATTAGTGCCTTTTTAGTTTTAGATTATTAAGAAAAATCACACTTTATTTCTATTTCTATTGAAATAGTTACATTTTATTGCACGAAGAAAAATAACGAAACAGTTTTTTTTCTTGAAAATTGATTTTTTTCCAAGGACAAACGAAGGGCGCGCTTTATTAGGGTTTTAGCTCTAATTAGGGTGTACTCTGATTATGACCATATGGTCTAAGCCCATTGAAGGCCTTAGTTAGAAAAATATAGGGCCCTAACTAGGGCATCTCTGGCAGTAAAAGTGTCCACGCAATATATCAAGGCACATATTTTTCGTTTATTATTATCATAAATTTTAGATAATTAAACGATTTTTATTTAGAAAAACTAAAAGAAAAGCTATCTTAAAGATCTATTTTTGCCTTTGTCGCAATTTTATATTTTGTTTTTCACTTTTAATAAAAACGACTGAAAGGCTTCAATAGCTACAGGATTAAGTTTAAAAAAATATTTGAAATTTGGAAACAAAAAGCTTAAACACTCATTTAAATAGATCGGAAACACACGTCTTTGAAAAAGACAATCATACGCGGGTACTTTTGGCTAATCAATCTAGTTAGGATGAAGGGCCCTTAGGTAAATCTGAAGTCTACTATAGGCGGTAAATATAGCTCACTGTCATCATAAAATCGTTCAAAATAATTTTGTTGTGCAGTACTGCCAATAATCGTCAGCGGATATTTGCGCCATGCGCTTCCGCCAATCACTGCACATGCGCCATTTGCTTCCGCCAATCACCGCACAGATAAATATCGTTCCGTCAATCACCGCTTGGGAAAATTTTGATAACAAACTTGGGCTAATTACCGTCATTTCATTCGTCAATCAGCGTGTCAAACATACGCGCTTTTTATTAAAAAAAAGCATTGGATTTAGTCCAAAATAAACAGCGCTAATTCTAAAGAATCGGTTACTCGTTAAATTTAAAATTGTGTGGCGTAAATTTTGATTTTCTAAATATTGTAACCATTAGTTATAAAGTAATTAAAAAATAACATTTAACATTTTTTTAAATAAACCGATCAATAAGCTAGTATTTAAGTTAATTTATTTCACTTACGGGTTTTGTGTCAAAAGTAAACTGATACTAGCAATATATACATTGTGCGAAAAGCTATAAATAACTACAGAGTGTTAGTCTTGCCTGAAACCCATTATTGAAATAAGCTTTTTTGCAAACGTTAAAACTTACCGTATCACATGCACAAATAAATTTTCACATAAAAACTAAAAGATTTCGCGTTTATCGTTTAAGCGATATCTAACAGAAAAAAATTTGTTGATTCCTTTTTTTTAAATATATTTTTAAATTTTATACCAAGAGATCAAAGCAAATTTTAAACCAACATAATAAACTGCAATTAAAAACTATTATTTTGAACACCATTCAATAAAGTAGCTGAGTAAAAAGGGCATAAAAATTACAAATAGGTTTTAATCTTTAACAAAGACAAGCCGGCCATAGCAATACAACATAGTATATTTGAGCTTTTGCGGTTATATGCATAAAATATAGCCATAAGAATGAAAAACGACAACTTTTAAAGATGGGGAAGCGAAATGGTGGAAAGAAAGAAATGGAGCGTCTGATCACAGCTGACCTTTTTCAATACGTCGTTACTCTGACAAAAAAAGTCACAATCAGTATAAAATCAACGTGACTTTGACTCATTTTGTTTATATTAATTGTTTGTTAAGATTTAAAAAGAGTCACAGTTACGAGTATTTTACGACGCTTCTGACTCATTGTGTTAGAGTAACGTCGAATTGCAGCAAACTTGAAGGAATAAAATAGGTGAGATGCTTCTGTGACAGATAACCGCTTATCAACGAACTTTAAAACATTTATGATTTAAAAAAATGACTAAAATTTTAAATCTAAAAATCTGAACTGCCAATCACAGTTCCACCATTAAAAAATTGTTTATAAACATAAAAAACACTCTCACATGATATTTTTGTTTTCTAAGTAAAGTTTAAATTTAGACTTTATCATAAAAACATTTAGTATCATATTTTCAATACTTGCGAATCGATAAATGATGTAAGAAATAATAAATACGCAAAACATTGTTTAATAAGAGATAAACAAATACTTAAAAAACCTTTTCAATTTTCGAGGCCCAAAAATGCCCCTGATTAGCGGAAGTCTAGTGCACCGCGGCAGCTCACATCGTTACTACGGCAAAATGAGCCACTCTCATTATAAAATACACGTCACTATGACTTATTCTGTAGTAAATATCGTTCTGTTTGAAATTTAAAATGAGTCACACTCACATATAATTTATAGGAATTGTGGATCATTTTGCCGAAATAACAACCCAATGTTAAACCGCTGCTGCCCTCGGGATTTCGGCAACTTTTTTAAATCGACCAAAGTCAGATATGGAATAATTTCCATACGATGTGATTTAATTTGCGTGGCAATAGTTGGCGCGCAGCTGATTGGCCGCTCCGTATGATGTTCAGTTTAGTAAAAGTACGTTCAGTAGTTTTCGCGCGGTTTTACAACAAAAAATTAAAGTGATTCGACATTTGCAAACGCACTTTTCACACCCGAATGTCTCTTATGTGACTTTAGTCGATATACACAACCCGTCCGAGACGCGATAATCAAATCAAATGACTTTATTTTTTATAATCAACAAACAACAAACAAAAATAATACATTTAGAATGTTGAAAGAAAGACCATAAAAAATAAAGGGAAGAAAAACACAAAAGAGCCCGAAAACTGCTAGTGCAAGTGCCTATTAAATCTCGTATAATTTCGAAAATTTATTTTTGATAGCCTAGATTTAAACTGTTGATTGTTTCAGACGAAACAACCTTTTGGGGTAAATCATTCCAATATTTTATTATCCTGTGAGAAAATGAGTGTAAAAAAGGGTGTTTTAACGCCCGAGGTTTAAAAATTTTCAAGAATCACAAAGGGTTAAAGATAACTGACAAAAAGTATTTTTAAAAATGTTTAGGAAAGTAGCTGAAATTTGTTTTCCGAGGAAAACAGTCTATTTTAAAACCACTTTATCACAAAAGAAGCATTTATTCTACTTTTTGGTTTTATTTTTAAATTTAATAAATTCATTGTTTTTTTTGTAGGATCAGGATTAAAACAGAAAAATTATTAACCTTTTTGTTTTATGAATGCATCTGATTTTGTAACACTTCAACAGACTGACAGATTATCGAAAAAAATTTAATAGCGTCTAAAAATTTTAATTCAACCGTAGAAGCAACACAAAAACAACAACAACAATAATAATAATAATCCTTATTATTATTATTATTATTATTATTATTATTATTATTATTATTATTATTATTATTATTATTATTATTATTATTATTATTATTATTATTATTATTATTATTATTATTATTATTATTATTATTATTATTATTATTATTATTATTATTATTATTATTATTATTATTATAATTATTATTATTATTATTATTATTATTATTATTATTATTATTATTATTATTATTATTATTATTATTATTATTATTATTATTATTATTATTATTATTATTATTATTATTATTATTATTATTATTATTATTATTATTATTATTATTATTATTATTATTATTATTATTATTATTATTATTATAAATATTATTATTATTATTATTATTATTATTATTATTATTATTATTATTATTAGCATAGTAGTGGCAGTTGTTACTATGTTTATTATTTGAAAATTATTTTTCCGTAATCAGTTGTATAATTTCACAGCTCATTTATTTATTACTGGTAAAAACGCAAAGATTTTAAGAGTTTTCAATTTGTTTCAGATGAGGCACTTTTGGAATGCTTTCAAAAAAGTAATTAATAACAGTATTCAAAAAGCACGTTCGCTTTTATAAAATTTATCAGGGAGCAATTTTTTTTACAATATCTTAAAACAAAATAAATTTTGGTGTGTGTGTGTGTGTGTGTTTGTGTGTGTGCGTGCGTGCGTGCGTGCTTGCGTGCCTGCGTGCGTCCGTGCTGCGTGCGTGCTGCGTGCGTGCTGCGTGCGTGCTGCGTGCGTGCTGCGTGCGTGCTGCGTGCGTGCTACGTGCGTGCTGCGTGCGTGCTGCGTGCGTGCTGCGTGCGTGCTGCGTGCGTGCTGCGTGCGTGCTGCGTGCGTTCGTTCGTTCGTGCGTGCGTGCGTGTGTGCGTGCGTGTGTGCGTGTGTGTGTGTGCGTGTGTGTGTGGGTGCGTGAGTGCGTGCGTGCGTGCGTGCGTGATGCGTGCTGCGTGCGTGCGTGCGTGCGTGCGTGCGTGTGTGAATAAATCAAACAAAAGATAAATGCACTTCAAAAAGTACACAACAGAGCGCTCAGGGTCGTACAGGCCACACTTTGGACACAAACAAAATACTAGTGATGTTCCCACCCTCCAATATCATGCACCAGAGCTTTGGCCATTTAAAGCAGAGTGAGCTCAGAAGCTTTGGAGCTCCGGAGCTTTGGAGCTCCGCCCTTTAAATGAACGATTCTAAACTTATTTAAGCTTGAATTGCATTTAATGTTATTTTATCTGCATTTTTAGAACTATTTCTAGCGTTTTAAACAAGTTTTGAAAAAAAATTAATTAGCAAAACAATTTTAACAAAATAATATATTGCACTTTTCTTTAATTATTCATCAAAGTAGAGCAAAGATAGGGCGGAGCTCCGCAGTTTCGGGGGTTCCTCCGGAGCTCATAAAAACGGAGTTCCGCTCCGGAGCTCTGAAGCTCGGTGCTTCGGGGCACATCACTACAAAATACACACAGAGGCTAAAATCCTCCGAATATTAACGCACATCCATTTGGGCTTCTTCGCGCTGCAAATTTGCAGAAAAGATTTTGCGCCAGGGCTGGTCAGTGTGAAAATTATAACCGATTGTCTAATGCAACGAAGTTTAACACACAGCAGCACTGACGCGGAATCTCTTCTGCAAATTTGCAGTGCTTTTTGGAAGAAAAATCCCAAATGGGTTAGATCACTAGCAATAAACAATGGATATTCCTTGAGGGGTCAGGAAAACCCTCGTCCAACTCAGGGCGGGAAAATCTTCTTTCCTCTATATTTTTTACTTACACAAAATTAATCGTATGCAATAGTAGAAATGTCTAAAAGTTAGAGAACGTCCGACTGTGTTTTGAACAGTTGTTCTACTTATATGTTAAACAATCCACATGTAGATTTTTTTATCGTGTAAAAATAAGTAATTGTGAACTCGAAATTCCTAGAAAAAATTTTTCTACATACTATTGTCACATAATGGAAATTATTTAAATATTCCACGTTTTAACATGTAGAATATTTTATACGTCAGATTCATAAAAAAAAAACGAAAAACATTTGAAAACATTATGTAAAAAACATCACCTAAGAATTTTATTTTTGCAGTTTTTTGTATGCAAATGCAACATGAAAAATAATTGACAATATCATGTTAAAAAACTTTCATGTAGATCATTTCATGTAAATTATTCCACACTTCTTAGTAAAATTTTTTACATTATGAAATGTCACGTCAGGATTTTAAAGGCCCTTAAAATGTCATATAATATTTGTGATCGCATCATATAGTTTCGCTCTGTGGGAATATTTGTGGGAGGAGCTGGTTTAGCCGATTTGCGCTTAAGAAAAAATGAATTTTACCATAAGCAATTTACACTGCAATATTAGCAATGTGAAAAATGAAGTACATATTTACACTGCAATATTAGCAATGTGAAAAATAAAGTACATATGGCACATTCAAATACCCTAATTCAATTACTAAGCAGATAATTTAAAAACTTTTTATGTAGATATTAACCGGTGAAGATTGGAACGCAGTGATGTATGATGGTATTAAAGCTCATGGGGGTGTAAAATCGCTAGGAATCATCTTTAGCATATATTTCATTGTACTTTTTATATGTGGTAAGTAGTTTTAACTGTATTTACATCTGTTTTAAAACAAAATCAGATTAGCCAGCAATTAGATTTTAAAATATATTTTGAATTTTTAAAAAAATTACCTAGGACATTTTTATGTCCATAAGACTATAAAAATTTTAAATTTATTTTATAGTATTTTTTAACTTTGTTGATCTAAATTGAACTTAAAACAACACCGCATAGTAACATTTTTAAATTAAAAAAAAACTTCTGAATCTTCATGGCAATATATTGAATACTGTTAAAAGGAATAATAATAAACGTGATTTTTGTAACTTTCAAGTTGTTCGAAACTATAATAACATAGAAATAAAGAAAAAAATAAGTTAATAAATATATTTCTGAAACACATTTAGTGCAACAATCTGGTTAATTCTGTGAGTTCTTAAAGAGTGGATTTTTATAACAAGCAGTCGAGCGTAGTGAAAGCGTCCGTTTTCAAAGACAAAGACGGATTTTGTAGCGCAGCAAAAAGTTGTCACGCAAAATATGTCTTCATGAAATAAAGTAGAATATGTACAGGCTGTGTGACGCACGTCCACAATTAGAAATTTTAGTGCTCTAATTAGGGCTTGTTTTGTTCTAACTTGTGTGTTTTAATTAAGCGTGTAATGATTCTAATTATGATTATACTCTCTCAAAAAGGCTACGTTGTAATTAGAGCTTTAAAAAATAAAACCGAAACGAGTTAAACTTATATTTGGTCATATTTAGTCTAATTATAAATATTAATTGTAATAGTCTAAAGCCCTGATTGAGACATTATGTAAATGGGCATATCGGCAATATAGTTACATATTTTTCTTTCGAGGTTAAATATTTTTGGTATAGAGTCCTGAATTAAGGGTCTTTGGAGCCGAGGGAACTTAGAGCTGGAATTTGAAGCCGAAAGTGGGGAACTTGGATCCGAAAAATTGAAATAGCTAAAACCTAAGCCTCAGTCTAAACCTAACCCCAAACCATTTTGTTATACCTTCGGCTTCAAGTTACCATTTTTGACAGCTTCATGTTCTTTGCTTAAACCTCCCTCTCCCGTCGTATACATAAGTAATTTTTGTATTTGCTTGTAAATATATATTTGAGGATGGATGCCAGACAAATCGGTCGTACAAAAGCGAGTGCAAGCAAATTGCACTATAGAAAAAATACAGATGGCTGACTCCAACAATTACCAATGTTGAATCAAATAGTTAATAACAAAACAACTAAACAATTTAGTTTAAAATTAGAATTTGAATATTTCATTTTAACTATTTTTTTTTCAAATTAACTAATTTTTACATAAATACGAAATTTTTAAAGTCAATTTTTATATTATTTAGTAAAATATCGGGAATTAAAAAAATTCTGTTTTCTAATTAGTTTTTTTTTTCAAATGTAATAACTGCAAAATTTTTAATCTTAAATTTTTGTCCCTTTTTTCATACATTTTACGAAATCAGCAAGAAATAATTTCTCAATAACATAGAAAGTGCTAAAATTTCCTTTTAGAAATAATTTTAGCTTTAATGCAGAAGTATTTGAAAACATTTACAAAGTCCTATCGGATTTAGGGTCAACTGACCCGTGAAAACTTATAACTAGAATTTAGAATCAAAAAGAGAACTTGAAGCCTTAAGTAAGGAACTTAGAGCCGAAAATAAAAGGCGCTAAACAAATACTTAAGCCTTAGCTTAATCCTAAACCCAAACCAATTTTTTGTTTAAAGCTCCTGAGGTTTTTTTTTTGGGGGGGGGGGGTTGGAGGGGTTCCAAATTTTCAAAAATTTCTGACGGCTCCAAATTCCTTACTTACCGTTCTAAAAACTCCGTACCATCTTATACCAATTCATTCCTTACCATTTCAATATGATAATGATAATAATAATGAGGAAGTCCAGAATAAATCAAGTTGTTAAAAGAAAAAATGCGAAACAATTTTTTATTTTTAACTTTTTGACTGAAAAATGAGCTATACAGTCCGTAATTTCCAGCCTCAGTACCTCTTTGTCTGACCCTGATGTGCTGCGCTACACCAATGGCCATTCCTTTACAATAGAATTGGTATTTATAAGGCGTCATATTTCTGAAAAATGAACACAACGGGAGTTGTTACAATAAATATTTTTCCTACAGTATAATATAAAGTAGTTCATTGAATACACTATTATTTAGGTAATTACATTCTGCTGAACGTGTTCTTGGCTATCGCTGTGGACAACTTGGCCGACGCTGAGTCATTGACAGCCGCAGAGAAGGAAGAGGAAGAGAAGGTGGAGGAAGAAATGGCGGAAGAAATCGACTATGAAGAACACGAGTAATGATTAGTTATTGTCACCTTGCCCTGAAACTAATAATAATTGATAGGTATACCCCATACTAACATTGTTGGCTGTGCGAAAAATAGCGTTATTTATGCAAATTTTCTAACTGAAAAGAAGCGGAACAATAAAGCGGGATAAAAAAGAAAACTTTGAAAAATCCAAAAGAAACAACTTTTTAAAAAAAAAATTAATGTAAAACGTAAAGTTTTAAAAACAATTAAATGCACCATGTAATAAACTAAATAATAAAGCATAAATTCGCTAATAAATCATAAATTTTTCCCTAATTAAGCTCCTAAATTCTGTTTTTTTTTTAGAAAACTTTTATGTATAGCGATCCTTAGTGTAATAATTGTGGGCGTTTCCCGCATTTTTTGGGGTAGCGTTGACCAAAAATAACTCGCTTATATGAACATCTGTAGTTCTATATTTTTTTGGTTTTTGCATACAGATCTTTATTACACGTTTTAAAAAAGACAATTTTCAATAAAAACTATCATGCAAATTAGTGTAATATATAAACTAAAATAATAATAAAACTATTACATGATATTCCTACAAACTCCTTTCGTGCATAAGTCTAAAACGACACAGTGCTGCGCATCTTTAGACAGATACACTGTATCTCATTTACATAACCATTTTTTACATAAAAATATACACAATTACATAGCAAATTATTGTGTAAACATATGTAAATTATTTTTTAATTAAACATAAAAAACCTTAAAGATTAACAAACTTTAAACCAACTTATGTAAGTGAACACTAAGGTATGAGATAACTATAATAACATGCTAAATGTTTTTTTAATTATAAAAAAGACATTTTGGATTACACCAGATGCAGTTTAATACTGCAAGTAAACACACCCGGGAATTAACCAGGTGCCGTGCACAGACTGCTTAACAGATAAAACTATAATAACCAATAAATTTAATAAACGTTCTTGATTATTTCAGATGCTGTTGACTACAGCAAAAATAAAAATTCTGGCATTACCCAGGTGCACCACAAGGACTGCTAAACAGATAAAACTATAATAATAAAATAATTTAATAAACATCCTGGATTACTCCAGATGCAATTAACTACTGCAAAAATAAATATCCTAGAATTTACCAGGTGCAGTACAAAGACTGCTAAGCAGATAAAACTATCATAACAAGATAATTTTAATAAAGTTTTTAGATTACTGCAGATGCAGTTAACTATTGCACAAAAAACATCCTGAAATTAGGAGGGTGCAGTATAAAGACTAATAAACAGATAAAACTATAATAATAAGCTAAATTTAATAAACATAATAAATTATTCCATATGCAGTTAAATATTGCCAGAAAAAATGTCCTGGGATTAACCAGGTGCAGCACAAAGACTGATAAACAAATAAAACTATAATAACTAACTAAATTTTAAACACTGGAACAATTTGAATTGCAGTAGTCACTAAGCAGAATATTAGCATTATATATCATTATACAATAAAATATTTTTAGATACGATGAAAACTACAACAAAGGCCCTAAAGAAGAAAAATTAGCCTTAGAAGATGACGAATACTATGAAGATGAAGATGGTAAGTTTTTATTTTAAATAATTTTTTACCGGTAGGCCTACCGCGATTAGGAATCTATTGTTATAAATAGCATAAAAAATATTAACCCAAATTTTTCACCACAACTTAAACAATTATCTTAGAATAAACCATTTTGTGTTTATTTTTTAAAAAAATTAAAGATTAAAAAAATAATTAAACATTATATATTTTTGTAACTTTGGGTCATTGTTATAATACATTTTGTAAACAAGGATTTTTGTAATGGCATAAGAATGCATAAAAGTACAGAATTTCCGAGTGTGTGTTAAACAATTTATCTAATTATAGGTAGATTACTCCACAGTGCAGATCATCATGTAAAAAAATTTACTACAATCTGTGGAATAATCTACAGTTTGTAGAAAAATCTACATGATAGTTTTTCTACGTAATACTGTTGATTTATTTTACATGATAACCGCGTATTGCAAATAAAAAACTGCAAACGTAAAGTTTTTTGATAAGATTTTTTCACGTAATGTTGTCATATATTCAACGATTTTCGTTGAATCCGACGTATAAATTCAAATTGTTTTACATGTTAAAACATGAAGTATTTCGAATTAATTGAATTATTTTACTGTAATTTTTAGGAAAATTTCGTATATGAATTTTGCGTTCACAATTTTTTAGTTTGCAAACAAAAAACTGCAAACGTAAAATTCATAGATGATGTTTGTCAAATATTCTGGGTTTTTTGTTACATCATTACGTATATATTATTCTACATGTCAAAACGTGAAATTTTTTGAATAATTTCAATTGTTCGACAGTATTATTTAGAATCGCTTCATCAGGAATTTTGCGTTTGCAATTTTTTATTTCTATACATAATGAAAATCTACATGTGTATTGCTTAGCATACAATTAGAACAATTGTTTAAGACATAGTTGGACATTCTCTATCACTTATGCATTTTTGGTAATAGTAAGCCAGGCGCGAAAAGTATATTAAGGTATATATAGATTTTTCAATCTATTTAAAAAAAGAAAAACTTTTTGTTTAATATTTAACTGTTTAATAAATGAGATTCTGATAGGTATCGTAAACAAATTAAAACACGAATTTGCTCTAAGTAATCTAAAAATAGATAAATTTGAATAATGATTTATCATTCAAAAAAATTTAAGTGGCTAAATGATTTATTTTTAAAATGCGAAGAAATTCAAATTTGCTCGAATACGGCTTTAACCCGTTCCTGTAATTGCCGTTTTCCACCATTACCACAGTGAAACTTTCGTCCCACGGTGATGGTATCTTCGTCGGACCATTCTGGTGTGTAGACTTCACCCCGGTTAAGTTTACAGTCACCTGTGGTTAAATTTACGTATCACATAGGTCGTACCTATGTAGTACGTAATACATTGTATGCGTGAATAAATTTGCATATTGCTACCGTACAGTTTTGACCACTTCAATTTGCTCGCTTACTTCGCAATGAGCAAGCAAATCGAAATTAAAGGTTAAAACTGTACTAAATTTTATTCACGTATACAGTGTATTACATACCTCATACGTATCACCTAGGTAATACGTAGAGTTAATCGAAGTGCAGTTAACGCAGCACAATGGTCTGACAAAGATATCTTTACCGTGGGCTGAAAGTTTCACCGTGGTAACCGAGGTAAAGGCGATTACCAGAACGGCTTAAAAAGTAGTGTAATAATAAAATTAATTTTAATTTAGGCATTTTTGAAAGTAAAATTAAAAATTATTTAAACAATTGCGCTGCGTTAAAAACTCCATGAGCAAATTTTTAGAATTTTATATTAAAACCCCAATTTTACTTGAAAAATCTCACACTTACAGATTTTTCAGTACGCATCATTTTTTCTACAAACTAATCGCTTTAAACTATCTTCAAGTTTTTCCTATTAATTTTATATAAAACCATTATGTTTTTCTACTCCAATTGATAATTTCGATTTTTAGAAGTCATCGGCGCTATAGAAAAAACTTAACATTGTATTTTTATGTGTTAAATTTATATGACGTCTTTCTACAAAAGTGCGCAGTAAATTTGTAATAAATTTTTTAAACAATACGAATTAATTTAAAATCTCTTGCTCAAAACTATGTAGAAGTAAAAAGCTTTTTCGACCCTCTGTGTGATAACTCCAAAAACACTGTGTCAAGAATGCATAAGAGTAGAGAATGTCCTACTCTGTGTTAAACAGTTGTTCAAATTATAGGTAGATTATTCCACAGTGTAATTTTTTTATCTTGTAGAAAAATCTATTACGACCTGTGAAATAATCTACAATTTGTGGTATAATCTACATGACAATTTTTCTACGTAATACTGTAGATTATTTTACATGATAACCGTGAATTTGCAAACAAAAAACTGCAAACGTATAATTGTTTGATGTTTTTTTTCTCACATGCCGTTGTCAAATATTCACCGTTTTTGTTAAATCCAACGTATAAATTATTTTACATGTTAAAACATCAAATATTTCGAATAATTTGAATTATTTTACTGTATTATGTAGAAAAATTTGTTGTATGCATTTTGCGTTTACAATTTTTCGTTTTGCAAACTTAAAACTGTAAAAATTTGTGAACGTAAAATACTCAGAGGAGGTTTTTTCCACGTAATGTTGTCAAATATTCTAGGTTTTTTTGTTGCATCGGACGTATAAATGATTTTATATGTTAAAACATGAAATATTTTGACTAATTTGAATTATTCGACAGTGAATAATTATTCGATATTGAAAAACTTCATCTAGGTGTTTTGCAAATTTTTATTTCTACGTGATAAAAAATCTACTCTGTGGAATAATCTACCTATATTTTGAACAACTGTTTAACACACAGTCGGACATTCTCTACTATTATGCATTCTTGACTGTGTATAAAAGAATATTTAAAAAAAATATTATGCTTCTTTCTAATATTTATATTAGCTAAATAATATTTTATTAGAATATGAAGAAGAAGAAGATGATGAAGAATTACAAGCGAGAGCCAGACCACGGCGCTTGTCAGAGATTAACATTCCCAAAAAAATGAAACCTGTGCCTAAAGCTTCCTCGCTCTTTTTGTTTTCCAATACAAATCCGTAAGTTTTGTTTTAAATAATATTCAATTTTTTAACTGAATTTAAAATTTCACCGAAGCCCTAAAAAGAATTCAAGGTCTGAAGAAATTCGGAGCTGAAATTCGAAGCCGAAAATTGGGAACTTGAAGACGGAAATGGGGGACGTAAAGTCGAACTTTTAAAAATGATGCAACCAATACCTAAGCCAAAGTCACCGAAATTTATCTGCTAGCCAACTTGTTACTTTGGCTTAAAATTTCGTTTTCGTAGCTTCAAGTTTACGAAATGTTCTGATGTTCGCTAATTAAGATTCAAGATTCAAGATTTTATTTTCTGTAATACATCAAGAAAACAAGAAAAACACAAACACAAATGCGATTGCAACCCAGTTGAATTACAAAAACACAGAAAAAAATTACAAAATTGAAAGAAGACCTGGCTTACTGACTTACTAGAAAAAAAGACTAAAGGCTTTAAAAAATAAAGCTCTTCTAAAAAACAAAAGAATTGATATTATAAATTTTAATTTTGAGAAAAATAGTCAAATTTTAAACGTTTATATTCAAAAAAGCTGTATATTTCGATAAATGTTTACCAAAGGACAATATTCCTGCGATCTTAACATTTTTTTAAATTTTGTAAAAATGGCTAAATTAATATAATGAATATATTTATAAAATAGGAACAATATTCGGACTTTGTTTACCAGATTAGAGGCCTACAATGGTTGAATTTTATTTATTATACCCTATTTGGATCTTTTTCACCGAATCAAACGAAGCAAAATATTCTTGAGTTTCTTAAACTTTTATTTTATCTAGAAAATCTTGTTATTAACAGTATATATATTTAGTAATAATGTAATTCTTAGTGCACCGTATATGAAAGTCAGTAACAACCTTAAACCCAGCGTAATTAGAAATCCGCGATGATTTTAAATTATTTATAGTCTGCGTTTATTCTGTAACGACATTATCAACCATCCCTATTTCACCAACAGTGTCTTGGTTTGTATTCTGGTGTCGAGTGGAATGTTAGCTGCAGAAGATCCATTGCAATCTAAATCGAAACGAAACCAAGTATTTGTTTTGTTGTTGTTTTTTTTTTGCTTTACACAAATTTATATTAGAAAAATTGCTATATGCCGTATGGACCTACCTAGCATAACAAAAATAGGGTCGGCGGTCCCACCACGAAACAAAGTTCCTCTCAAATTAAATGTATTTGTTCGTAGTATTTTTGAAACTGGAAACACTATATACAAATAAAACATCTACTTAAAAAATTATCGTAGTCTTTTTGTATTTAATTAAGCATCACAAAATGTTTGTTTTTTCTGATGAACCGAAAAATTTACATATGAGAAACCTTAGTTATCCTTAATATAGCTCTAAATAATGGTCAAAAATTAAAAAAAATACTCGAAATATTTTTAATATAGTTGTTTAATCTCCGGTTTCCGAAAAAAAAAATGGTAAAAATTATTGGTTTCATAACGAAATCTAATTTCCCGGCGGGACCGCGGACCCAAATTTTTGTAATGCTAGGTAGGTCCATTACTTGTTAAATTTTTTTTTGCTTCAAAAATTTATTTAAAATGTATTACCAAATTTTAATTATACTATTAAAATTTAATTAATCGTATTAACATTTAATTAACTCCCTCCCGCTTTCTGAAATGGTCATGAAAAAAGTTTTCTAATGTTTTTTGTAATTTTTATATCATTTATGATTAAAATATCTACTAAAAAATAATATTCAACACTCAACAGTGCACTGTACGTTATTAAATCGTCGTTACTCTGACACAAAGAGTCACAATCATTATAAAATCAACGTGACTCTGACCCATTTTGTTTATATTATTTGTGGTTTAATATATAAAAAGAGTCACAATTAGGAGTATTTTATGACGCTTCTGACTCATTGTGTCAGAGTAACAACGAATTGTCCAAGCGAGCCAATCACACGATCGTTTGTATTTAGATTTTAAACTACTTCGATATTATTTTTACAACAATTTTTACTATTGAAATTTCGCTAAAAGTCCTGGTGTTTGGTTTCATATTTCACAAAGGATCTTTTTGCCGAAATGCCTTTAACCTCTTGGATATTCTGGTTGTAGCAGTTTCTTTAGTTTCTTTTTCTCTCGAGTAAGTGCAGTTTAAAATATTATAACATTGCAAAATATTACATTGTGAATATGGTACCCGTATTAGTAATTTTTTTGTTTTTTTTAGACTATAATTTTTTTAAAAACTGTATATATTTTAAATTTACTACCATTTTTGTCAGTTTTTGTTTTGTTTTATAAAATAAGGTAATTTTATATTTTAACCCTTTTTGATTTTTTATAAAAAGAAAAACTGTTTTTTGACTGGTGACATTGACATCAGCATTATTAAATAATAATTTCGTATTTTAACGTTTTTCTTGCGGCTCTTCGCACTCTAAGTTATCCTATGCGTTTTTTATGCATTTAAGACGCTGTAAAAATCAGAAATGGTCAAGGATTTTTTTAATTTTTGCTCTTTTTTGCTAGAAAATCATTGAAAAACCTATTTTTAGTTCCCAAGCCATCAGCGTTGTTAAAATTCTTCGCGTTCTAAGGGTGCTAAGGCCTCTCCGTGCAATCAATCGAGCAAAAGGACTGAAGGTATGTAAATAAGATTTTGGCTTAGACCATTCTCGGTTAGAAGCAACGAAATTTTCGCAACGAAAGTTTTTCTTGAATCTATTTGAAAGGAAGAATTGCAAAGGGAAATTATTCAAGAAGTGGCACTTTAAGCAATGATAACAGTAAAGAAGCGATGTATTTTGGTTTTTTTCTTTTGAAATATGCCATATGGATAAACAGATGACCGAGAATCACTAATAATTTGTACAAAAAATGCGTATTAGCGACAAAGCATGAAGTTTAAAGGTGCTTAGTGGTCTTACTGACGAGTGCAACACCAAGGGCGTTTAAGACTAATGCACGAAACGTCAATTGGAACCCGATGGGGACAAGGACGTTTATGTTGATTGATTTAAATCCGTATTGCATCCTTGACTTTTGGTGGATTCCACTGTGCAGCATCGTGGACTTCTTTGTTTGCTTAAGTGTAGTTTTGAAATCACTGGCAAGCATTGAGTTTGCAATCGTTTGTACAAATTGAGATAGCAGTTATGTATAAGTTAATAATATTTTATTTTCAGCTTCAACTGCTTTAGCTTAATATCAAAAGCTGTTCATATTAGCTTTTATAACGCGTTTCATTGTCGCCTTATAAAGCTTATGTGGCAGTTCTGGTGATTACTTCATCGTGGGATACAAATAACTTGCAGATGTAAATATAAAAAGATAGAGCACAGTTTAAATTAAGTGTCTGCTTTTTATGTTCCGTCTAGAAAGTTTAATTTCAAAGAAAATTGGAACAATATATGGGTTTACAACTGCAACAAATTTTATAAGATGAAAAAAATTGATAATGTAAAATTATAATATATAATAATAACAACAAAAATTTTCCGGTCAAATTTTAAAAAACTGACGACATAAAGTAGTAACAAAATAAATGCGCTGTCTACAAATTATATATTTTGGATTTTTTGAAAATATATTTTCGGATCTTAAGGTTAATGGGCTTCTGACTATTAAGTTCAAACTTCTTTTTGATAAAATTTTGTAATAGTGCTACACTTTGATTAATACTTTTAAAATTGAGCAATAAGACGATTTCGACTCGATCCTACCTTTAGTAAGAAAAAATGAAGGCTTTTTCGATGAAATGACAATTGAAAAAAAATTGCTCACATTAATTTTTGACAGGCACGAAATCGCCAATTTTTAAATTTATTTCTTTGTGTTTTTTTTTTAATTTAGGAATACAACCTCTTTATTTCGACCGACAGTTTAATTAAGATTTTCGTATAGGATATTATATAAATAGCATTTACATAATGCAATTGTGCAAATGTTTAAAACATGTTGATTTATGCCGTTTACATGAAAATTCTAATAAAATTATGGTTGAATTTCACAGTGTCGCTACGTTTGGAATTTAGTTTTTATAATCTGTATTTTCAGATTTGTCCTTTGTTGTTTAACTCGCCATGTGTTTTTTGCAAATTTAATTGGTTTTTTCCAGTTCGTAAAACTCGTAAAACAATTCAAAAGCTTTTCAAGACCTGGCATTATGCGCCACAAGAATTTATGAAAAAAAGCAAAAAAAAATATTGAGAAATGGCAAAAATTATAGTAAAACTAAAGTTTCTTTAGCATGTGGTACAATGTGTCATTGTGGCAGTTAAAACCATTGGTAACATTATGTTGGTCACTTTTATGCTTAAGTTTATGTTTGCCATCATTGGAGTTCAATTGTTCAAAGGCACTTTCTTTGCCTGTAACGACAGGGACAAAATGACAGAGGAGGAGTGCCGGTAAATGATTTGTTTATAATTTCTTAATGATTAATTAAAGAAAAAATACAGTAAATCGCCAGATATATCTTTAAAAAAATGATGTTCTTACTAAAATTGAATGTTAATTAATTACTTAGTAATTACATTACTCACAAATGATTCAGAAAATTAACACAAAAAAAAGGCGAGAGCTTAAGAGAAATCACTATTTCTTAACATATAGAAACAAATGTTACTCGACTGTAAATTCCTCTTAAAAAGTTGTGGTGTGGTTCATAAAAAAGTTTTTGTACTCATTTGATCTAATGAAATTAAGAAAAAACGCATAAATTTTAACGAAACCTTATAAAAAAAAACCAGCAGCCAATGTTGCAATCCAGCAAAGCAAGTCAGTCGATAAGGTACTGAGGCTAAGAATTAAAGGCCAAGTTTGTAATTTTTCAATTTCATTGGCAATTTTTTTATCAAAAAACTTAAAATAGCAAAAACTTTTATCAAAAAACGCTTTTTATTTGGCCTCGTATATCTGGACGTAAAATATCCAAAAATATCTCAATTTTACCTAGATGGTTAAATACGAGTGAATTTGGTTCTTACAAGCAAACGAATTTTTTTTTCGTTTTTATTGGCCAAAAATCTAGAAAAAAAAACTAAGGGCCAGTTCACATAAGATTGACAAGTGAAAAAAGTTCACACCGCAGCTACAAGTGACGACGCTCCGGTGTAAGCGCGCGCGGAACACGTTGTCACTCTGCACTTATCACTTGTCACTCCGGTGTGAACCAGCCCTAATTCTCACCATTTTGTAAATTATTTTCTTCAAAATTAGAACCAAAACGGACACCGTCGCTAAACATATCGACTTTGCTCGTTTGTAAAGTAATTTTAACCCGCAAAATTTATGAGACACCAAAGAATAACAATTTCATTTTGCAGGTATAATAGTATTGTTACATTAAAAAATCAAAGAAGTATTAAATGTTTAGTAGTTTAGTATACTGTTCGATTTAAAACAACAGAAATGTCCAACTGAGTTAATTAACGTTTTTTTATATTAATTTTGGCAATATTATAAAGATTTACGTTTTTAATTGTTAAGGGGTCACTTTATTGATTTCGAAGGCGGTGACGTGACGAGACCGGTGAATAAACAAAGAGAATGGGAAAACAACGATTTCAACTACGACAACGTTAAAAACGCTATGGTTTCTCTATTCGTGGTGTCCACATTTGAAGGATGGCCCGGGTAAGAACAGAACTTTGCTTTTTTCCCTAATAGTATCTTTGATTATTTTTTATTGATGCGTACTATAAAATACGATTTGCAGAGCTTCAGAACTCCCTCGGTTGCAAAGCTGCAAAGCTCCGGAGCATCATATTTTAGAGTATGCACATCAATGTGTTCGTCGTACTCGCCGATTTCATGCTCCGATCTCCGGTTATTTAAAGAGTAGGAGAGCTCCTGATTTCCAAACCATCACTGACTTATTTAAAACAGATTTAATCTTGTATTATATTTAAAATTTGGACTATTTCTTTTGATTTAAATAAATTTTGAAAAAATAATACAAAATAATAATTTTTTATTATATATGAAATTAGTAGACAAATAAGACTAAAATTTAAAAATCGGAGCGCCGCTGAGTAGCTCTTGAGAACATCACTATTTTAAAGTATTCGGCCATTCACATTCGCTTGGATTCATGTATATTATGTATACATGTGAGTATTTTAAGGACCCTTAAAATGTCATATAGTATTCGTGATCACGTCATATATGTTTTGCTGTGTGGGAATGGCTGTGAGAGGAGCTGTTTTAGGCAATTAGCGGTTGAGAAAAAAATGATCTAATGAACGTAGAGATCTCCAATTCGTTTCTAAACGCCAATTGGCTTAGAGTGATTCTATAACATAAAACCTCTGTAAATATCTTTAACACTGATCAACTTTTGTTTAAATATGGTTGTGTATATTAAAACGATACTATACAAACTTGACAGAAACTCGCCCAAGCACACACACACACACACACCTTGACAGTGACACTTACACCCAGACGGACACTCGCGAGTGCTAAAACAAAAAATTATCATTCCTAAGAAACAAAAAGCCACAATCAGTGTAAAATTTACGTGACTATGACCCATAACTTTTATTTTATTGTTTGTAAAAAGATAAAAACAGTCACAGTTACAAGTATTTTACGAGAATTTTGACTCATTTTGTTACGGTACGGACGAATTACTAAAACCTAATCGCTTTATAGTTTACTGTATCAGTCGATTGATTCCAACGAAATCGACCGAGGGCCGATCCACAACGCTAAACAGGGTGTGGCGGCGTTTTATGTCACTTTCATTATCGTCATCGCCTTTTTCATGATGAACATATTCGTCGGTTTTGTCATCGTCACCTTTCAAAACGAGGGCGAACGGGAGTACGAAAACTGCGAGCTGGATAAAAATCAGGTTGGCTAACGTTTTTTTGTTTTTGTTCCTACTCTGGTAAAAATGCTTAAGGAATAGAGCGGGAAAAAAACCGATTTTTTTTTCAAAATAAGTGTGAGTGGGAGTATGAAAACCGCGAGCTCTATAAAAATAAGATTTAGAAATGTTTTACTAGACTTAAAAATGCTCTGGGAATAGGGGGGGTTGCTTAGCTAAAGAAAAAATATGGACTGTATAATTTAAAAAAACGTATGTAAATTACCGATAAAGAAACTCACAGCTTTGTTTTTTTCAGTTGCTCACTAGATAAAAAATTTAGACCATATGATAATGAGTTTTTCATTAAAGTGAACAATCTGGGCCGGGATCTTTACAAAACTACTGCTTACCTCGAAGTAGTAAATAAAGCAAAGTGGAAGACCGCGCATGTATAACTGTGCACTTTTGCTACCAAGTAATTAATCAGAATCAACAGTTGCGAACGCATTTTCCAGATTTCCCTATTTTACTTATGTGCGATTCGACGACTAAACTGGCCGGTTGTAGTTTTACTCTAATCGTATAGAATAACAATTGAAAAAATCCTCGAAATGAAGTCACATAAGGAATAATTTCCATACGATTTGGTTTAATTTGCATGGCAATAGTTAACGCGCAGTTTATTGGCCGTTACGTATGATGTTCAGTTCACTAAAAGTACGTTTAGTAGGTTTTGCGCGGTTTCCAGCAAAAAATTACGGTGACTCGACAGTTGCATTTGCACTTTCCACACCTGAATATCTTTAATGTGACTTTAGTCGATAAAAAGTTTGTGTTTGTAAGCGTAATATACGATTATAAATTAAAAAAAAACTTTTTAGCATTAGCCTTAAGATTGCGCCTTGATAAGTTATAAAAAAAATCTTACAAAAAAACATACAAGTTTACCTGACTTTCACATTAGTGATATTCCTTCCTACTTTCCAATATTATATTCCGGAGCTCCTGTCAAAGCGGAGGTAACTCTGGAACTCCGGAGCTCCGTTCCTTAAATGAACGATATGAAGCTTTTTTAAGGTCTCCCCGGACAGTTTTTATTGCAGAGCGTTCAGTAGTAAACCAATTGCAATAAAGAGCAAAAATACCCATTTTTATTTACACATAATTTATTTTTGAATTATTATATTTATAGAGTATTATAATATTATAATATTTTAAGATATTCAAATGACGAAAATTTGACTAATTGGCGAAAAGCAGGCAACAAATTCTGTTTACAATAATGATTATTTTTGTATTTATGTGAAATAAATCTTAAAAATTATAAAAAAATAAAAAAAAAATTATTAAAATCAAACAAAAATTATGGCCAAATATGTTTTCTGTGGGAATCGATCTCGGGACCTTTCAAAAATTTGACGACACGCTAACCGACCATGCCACTGCAACCATGGCTCGAAGAGCTCTAAAAACGATTTATAAACAAACCCTCTGAAATAAATCGATAAAATGCACGACAGAACTATTTATGCGTAAAAAAATACAAAAGATATTATGGCCTACCAAAAATTATAAATTTAAATAAAAATATACTATCTGGAGCTTTAAATTTTACCAAATTAAATTAAATCGAAGTCTCACTGCAATTTTGAAAAAATTAACCCTCATTTTTTACGGAAAATTGTATATTAAACCATAAATACAAAAATATTTCCATAAATTGTTACGTACGTGAAAAGGGTAACAATTCCTCTTTATTGGAAGTATTTTCCCTAATAAATAATGAGAAGTGCATATTTCTAAGGGTTTTAAAAAAATTTCGTTGCAATCTGATTTTTAATATCAATTATTTTAACTATTGCCAATAATATAATGAATGTGCACTTTATAATCGTGGTATTTTTGCCTTTTTAACACTCATATTAATTTTTTATGGAAATATTTCTGTATTTCACAAGATCTCGTATGCCAAAAATCGCGATTTTCCATACTTAAGAAAACTGTCCGGAGAGACCTTAAGCTTCAAATAAATTTTAAACTACTTTACTCTATTTGTAGGACTTTTTTTATTTTTTTAAATAAGTTTTGTAAAACCAAAAAATTTACAAAAAATTTTTGACAAAATAATGTATATCATCACTCTTTAATTATTTATGAAATCAGTAACAAAATAGGGCGGAGCTCCAAAGCTTCGGAAAGTAGCTCCGGAGCTCCTAAAAGCGGAGCTAAGGGGAGCATCACTATTCCATACATCCATTCCTTTTTCATGTCACTTGCAATATTACTTTAGTAGAATCGCTAATATTTAAACTTTTATTTTTTAAATATATTTTGAATTATCAAATCAATTCAATGTAATATACTTTTTTTCAGCGGAAATGCATAGAATTTGCTTTGAAGGCAAAACCTCAGAGAAGATACATCCCGAAAAATCGATTTCAATACAGAGTCTGGTGGTTTGTTACTTCACAGTTTTTCGAATATGTTATCTTTGTTATCATTTTGCTCAACACTGTAACCTTGGCTATGAAAGTAAGCTCACTATTTTTAATAATGTTTTTTGAAATGTTTAAGGATTTTCTAAATTTTTTTGTTAAAAAAACCGGTTAGAAATATAGGAGTTTCTACGGTTGCTTCATTTTATTATTTTAACTTTTGTTTAGTTTTTTTTTAATTTAAAATGATTTTTGTCAAATTCTTTCTTGCCCTTTCGTTCAATTTTTAAGTTTATTTAGTAAAGTTATTTTTGAGATTTTTTTAAAAAATTAAATGTATTTCCCGAAAAAGGCGCTGTAACAACTCCCGTTGTGTTGGATCCTTAAAAAATTCGACGACACAACGCGTTTGTGGATGTCAACCGTAAAAATAGTCCATTTAATATTATCACAAATATATTATAATATAATGAAAAATGTGCAATTCATCTATAAAAAATTAAGACAGTGTATGCTATTATAATGGCATACTTTTAGAATAGGCGGACACAATAAAACTTTAAGGACCCTCAAATTGCCGGTATTATTGGTGATTTGTGGCTATATGGCTATTTTGCCTTGTGGGAATTGAGAGGAGCTAAAAATGGGAGATCTTTACGTTTATTGGAAATGAATTTTTTCCCAAGTGCTCATTGGATGAAAGTGACTCTATAACGTCATAATGATGTGAGAACCTTTAACATTAAAAAACTTTCTTTCAGACAGTTAAGGCTGGTTCATACTTATGAGAAAACGTCCTTTGGACAAAGTCCAAAAAACAATTTTATAAAAGCCAAAACGTCCTTTGGACAAGCCAAAACGTCCTTGGGACTTTTTCCTTTAAATGAAGTATGAATGCTACTTAGGATTTGTCCTTCGGACAAAGTCCAAAGGACAAAATCTAAAGGGAAAATTCCAAAGGACAAAAAGTATGAACACGTTGTCCTTTGGATTTTGTCCTATGGACAAAGTCCAAAGGACGTTTTGTCATAAGTATAAACCAGCTTTTAATCCTTTTCTCGACAACTCGGTGGGTTTACGATGAACTAATTAACTTAGAAAAAAGTTTTGATTATCGTGGATGCCATATGAAACTGTATATGCTGTTATAATGGCATACTTTCAAAACAAATACCAAAAAACACCCAAAAAGTTTTTTAAGAAAAATGATTTTTAAACCAAAACTAAATAAAAAGGTAAATTATAAATTAAAAAATAAAAGTGAATAATAGTTTACGTATCCATTAATAAAACGTAAATCTTCTTCAAATTTATTTGTAATTTTACTGAAAGCGCACCTTGAGCTATGCTATTATAATGGCATACTGCTCACGTAAATAAATGTTTTTATTGATTACGCGCACATTTGTTTAATAGAGCGACTTTAGCAATCAACATCATTCACGCCATATCCACGGATATGGGCGTGAATTGAAATGGAAAATATGGTATTGAAACAGGAGTGCTATTATAATAGTCTATTTCAAAAGTATGCCAATATAATAGCATACGCTGTCCTAATTTATTTGTAAAGGAGATGCACCTTTTTTGATGTATTATATATTTTTAATGTGAGTTATAGATTCAACAATTTTAATGTTGAGTTATACCTTATATTATAAGTTTCATTGCAAGGTATCTATAATAGAAAAATAAGATTCCTAAAAAAATTTTAGCACATCAATAGTTCCGAAGATTTTGACAATGTAATGGATTACTGTAACATCGTGTTCACCTGTATATTTGCCGTAGAGTGCATTTTAAAGGGGGGGGGAGAAAGAAAAAAAAGAAAAAAAGAAAGGAAAAGGAAAAAAAGGACAAAAAAAGCGAAAATAAGGTAAAAATAGGTCTAAAATGGCTTAAAATACATTGAAATACGCTAAAAACTAAAAAAAATTCGCGATGATGGCGTCATCATAGGTCAAAAATGACGCCATAATTTGAGGGTACTTTTTCATTTTTTGGCGGGGGGAGGCAATAAAACGGGGGGGGGCAATCCTCCAATAAAGCGGGGGAGGGCATTTCCAGACTGTGCACAGGTCTGTGAGAATAATAATGTTGTATTATACCATCACATTATAATGTCGTTTTTATTTTGAAGAAAAAATTGATAAAAACATGATATTTTTGTTTTAGGTCAAACTATCATTTTATTGCATTTTGATCCCTTTTTTAGCTAAAAAATTAAACTTTGGATACGGATGTGATTAAAAGTCATGATAATACATTTTATTTAACTTTCAAAAATTGAAAACGGAGGTTATCCTATACATGGGCAGACCTGTGGACGGTCTGGAAATGCCCCCCCGGAATATTAATGGCTGTGCCCCCCCCCCCGCCCAAAAATGAAAAAGTATCTAAAAATTATGACGCCATTTTTGACCTATTAGGATCGCCATCATCGCCATTTTTTAAAGTTTTTAGCTCATTTCAATGCTTTTTAAGCCATTTTAGACTTATTTTACTTAAATTTCGCCTTTTTTGTCCCTTTTTTCTTGTTTCTTTCTTTTTTCTCTTTTTCTCCTGCCTCCCCCCGTTTCAAAAAAGTTACCCTGCTCCTAATAAAACTCCGGGGGGGGGGCAGTGCACAGGTCTGCATGGGTAATTTCGTCCAGAGTGAAGGGGACAAAGGGGGGGGGGGGGGTAGTGGGGAGTTTAATTTTGGCTCGACTCAAAGAATGTATTTTACTAATATTGTGCTATTTCTGGAGTGCAGTTTAGCCACATATAACGTATTTCAAATTTAAAGTCAAATTTCAAATTGAAATAGTCAAAACACGCTAAATTTTGGTCAAAAGGCATTTTTTGCAGTTTTAAACTTTTTATTAACATTAATTTTGACCTAAAAATTTTAGTTTCTTTGGAGGAAGTACTTGGAAGTTATTTCAAAGACATTTTTTTCAATTTTTTAAAATTGAGAGAGTGGGTCATGTCTTTCTGCTTTCTTCTGCCCACTCCGCAGTAAGAAGGGGGAGGTTACACTCCCCTTCTCAGTATTTAAAAGAAGGGGGCGGGAAGGGGTTAACCTCACCTTAAATTAAA
This sequence comes from Microlaimidae sp. YZB2_3, assembly GCA_030248175.1. Classification (NCBI taxonomy): domain Eukaryota; kingdom Metazoa; phylum Nematoda; class Chromadorea; order Desmodorida; family Microlaimidae; species Microlaimidae sp. YZB2_3. Next base: position 8,613 of record JASAMX010011271.1, on the reverse strand, counting down.
TTCCCTCGTGCCCATGCTAGGGGTTATTTTTCTTTTTTCGCAAAAAGAAAAATATTTTATTTTATTAAATAATTTTATTTTTATTTTTTCCTCTTTTCGCAAATCTGAAAGGGGAATAGTCCACCTAACTACCCAACATTCTCGCGCCAATGTATACTTATACCGCTGGTTTATAAAAATATGCTTTATTCTAATAATAATATACAAATACAAGGAAGTAAGGGTTACGACAAACAGGCGTACAAACTTTAAAACTTGGTTGAGAAACAGCTGAAACTATTCGAATGATTTACTTCAAAAATAATTAAAATTTGTTTTGATGTTTAGTTAAAGTCGGTTTCCTAGAATTACAAACTTTCCCAATTATTTTTTAATCAACCCGGAATTTTCTACCTTATACTTCTGAACGATAATTTGCTAGAAAGCTGCTCGTATGCTGCTACTGTTTTTATCAATAGCTAGAAAATCATTATCTTTGGGACCCAACTGATTATTATTATACGTCAGTAAATTCTCGTTCACTCCAGGCAGAAATAATAATTATTTCTTTCGATAAAAGATAATTATTTATTTCGACAAACATTATATTAACTCCACATGGGCAGCCTTTTAAAAATCCTTTTAAAGTTATTTAACTTCCAATAGTTTTAGGATTATTTTCGAATTTATAATTGAAGCAAAATATTTAGGTTTACTAAAAGTATAAGAAAATAGTAAGCTAATTCCATTTAGTAATAAGTATATTACCATCAAAAATTATAATATACCGAAAAAAAATGTGCAACTCCTTTGAGACCTGTGCACGGTCTGAAAATGCAGCCTTTTCTTTTTTTGTTTCTCTTTTTCCCATATTGCCCCCATGTTTCAAAAAATTGCCCCCCGTGACACCCCATTTCGGAATCGAACCCCTCCCCCAACAAAACCTAGGGGGGAGTGCACAGGTCTGTCTTATATGAAAAATTAAGTCAGAGTAGGTCATTATAATGAGCCTCTCTATTTATATGACACTCTCCATAATAATGGCATAAAAGTCATTTTAATTCGCGCGAATTTATGGAAAAGGAGCCATTATAATAGCATTTAATTTGATTTTATGTATACTTCTTACTCACAATTGTATTACTGTCTGGACCGAATGAGTTTTCCCGTGTCGGACAGTATTACAATTGTCGTGAGTACATTATAAAATGAAATTAAATAAATAAATACTATTATAATGGCTTTCTCTCCATTTTAATTCGCGCGAATTATAATGGCTATTATGCCATTATTATAGAGAGTGCCATTTAAATAGAGAGGCTCATTATAATAAATGGCCTATTCTTACTTATTTTTTATATATCGAGTTGCACATTTTTCGGTATATTATACATTTTTGTTACCATTAGCATAGCATGCGTAAACCAGGTGAAAAATACGAATATTCTCAGATAAGTATTTCTATAGGAAGGGAACAGAGAACCACAGATGTTTTATTAGGGGGGTCCAGGAAGAGGGTTCAGGTGCCAGATGCCATGGGGTGCTAAAGGGTCCAGGTGTCTGTAAATTGCTCCCTTAAGCTTTTAGGAGGGTTTATTTTGGGTCAAGGAAATTCAAATATGAAAGGAGGTCAGGAGGGGGATTTGAAGACCTGTGCACGGTCTAGAAATGTCTCCACCGTTTATTAAAGGATTTCCCCTACCCCGCCCAAAAATGAAAAAGTACCAAAAAATTATGGCGCCATTTGTGACCTATTATAACGCTATCATCGCAAAATTTTTCCAGTTTTAGCCTATTTCAATGCATTTTAAGCCATTTTAGACCTATTTTTACTTAAATTTCGCTTTTTGTCCCGTTTTTTCCTTGTTTTTTTTTTTCGTTTTTTCCCTCCTTTTTTTCTCGTTTTTTTATTCCTGCTTGCCCTCCTCCGTTTCGAAAAAATGCCCCCGTGCCCCCAATATACCCCCGGTGGTGGGGGAAGGATGCTCAAGTCTGGATTTCGATTTTCTTTAAATTAATGGTTTGAGTCGATTATTTTATAGCACTAATAATGAACTTGATAGACTGAATATTTCAGGTAATTAAACATAAAAGAGCATAGAAAACTACTGTTATTTGCTAAAAATTAGGCTTATGACAATAAATACAGAAATGGAATTATACCAAAAGTCCAGTGTCAAAATAAAAACAATAAGAGGGAGGCATAGGTGGGCAGGGGGGTTATACCCCCCCAAAATTTCGGATTTTTCTGACACCCCCCCAAATTCGCCTCCAGGTGAAAAACCTTAAATCGTTATAGGAGGACTAAAAAAAAAAATTTCCGCGTTTTGCGCGGAGTGTTTATTACCTTGTTTGTCATATACTTTATTATTTTCCTATTTATCAATAAAAATAAGTCTATAAAACAAAGAAAAAAATTGTACAAACAATTTGATACCCTAAAATTTTCGATTTCCATTACATTACAGCTAAAAAATGAGTACATTGAATTACAGCTGAGCAAATGCAAAGTACCAGAAAATGTTTTTAAAATTACTTTAACCTTTAAATTTTTAATACCACTATATAACAAATCTAAAAGGAAGGGGTCCAGCATGGTCATTTCCTGCATAAAAATGTTCCTTTTTTAGGATTTTTTTAAAATTGCTCTCTGATATTTTTTACGCTTCTTTTACCTTTTTTAGTTGGTTTGCTACTTCTTTTGTTATTTTTGGATGTTTTTAAAACCCAAGTCGGATCAACCACTCATGGGCAAGTTGTTTCGTTTGGAGTAAAAAGGTTAAACTTAAGAAAGGATTTAAAAAAATCGGTTGTACGTATTGGTCTATTGATAATTCACTAGACGTTATTAATAAATCAAATAATATTAATAACGTTTATAAAATGTTCAGTGGTGATTTTAGTACACTTTATACTAGCTTGCCAAATGATACAGTTTTAACTAATCTCACCGGCTTAATTAATGTTTTATTTGGTAATGCCGGCAAAAAATATCTAAATAGTTATATTAATTCTTATTACTCACACGAACCCAGCGGTAACTCTTATTTCACCAATGTTTTTAAAATTACTTCTAACCTTTAAATTTTTAATACCACTATATAACAATCTAAACGGGGGGTCCAGCGTGGTCGTATCAAGATTAAAAAACAAAGTGACACAAATTTGGAAGTGGAGACCAATTAAAACATTAAGGATGGGGTGGGTCTAGCGTGGTCATACCAAGATTACAAAACAAGGTAATACAAATTTGCAAGTGGAGAATATATATAATTAATGGAGCGCTGATCGAAGGGCGGAAAATTTTTTAAAAATGGTCGTTCTTTCTAGACCCCCCAAATTTTTATCCTTGGCGAGCCAAAAGGGGGGTCTAACCCCAAATTTTTCCCTTTGGCGACCTAGAAGGGGTTCTAGACCCCCTGACTATGCCCATGTCAGTGGCGTGCCCAGGGGGGGGCGCCTCCCCCCGAAATCCGGCGAAGCCGGATTTTTTCGTAAGGGGGACCCTTACATTTTTTAAATTTTAGGAGAGAAAAATTTTTTTCTTTAATATTAATACAGAAACCTTCCTGATGCCTTTCAAAAGCATATTAATAGTCAAAAAACCAAAATTTTCCGCTACGCGGGTAGTTTCTATTGACCATTTATCTTAGTTTTTATTGATTTCAAATCGATTATCCCGTTCAGTAGTTAAGGCATACATGTTTAATAAAACTACTATAAACACTATTATCCTTTGTATAGGTATAAAAAACCTTTAATTTTGCAATAAGTATTATCTGGAATTAAAATTTCTAGTGTATTTTAGCGCCGTAAATCAAAAATTTTCTTCCCCGGGGGGCATTCTGCCCCCCCCGGACCCCTTTTGACAAGGGGCCCTGCCCCTTGACCCCGCTGGTTGGCTCTCGCCCCCCTTATTTCTGGGGGGCTGCCGCCTCCCAGACCCCTCTTCAGGGTTAGTATTAACCCCCCCCCCAGACCGCCCCCCCTGAAATGAAATCCTGGGCACGCCACTGGCCCATGTATGTATTATAATTAATTAAATATAAGATTATAGATTAAAAAGTTTGTTATACTTGACTTTATAAACAAGACAATAATATTACTATTCTATTATTAGGTAATTATTAAAAAAACTATGATTTCTAATCTAATTATAAGAATATATAAACACATTATTATTAAAAGAATTAAAAAATCAAATTTATAAGTTTCAATAAGGTCTTATTTTAATTTTACACAGTTTTAAAGCATTTATAAGCTTGTTTTACGTTTTTTTACGCGTTTTAAGCCCATTTTAAGGCAGCGCGGAAATATTGCGTACACCTCCCCCTCAAAATTTGGGTCTTGCCGGACACCCTCCCCCCCTAAAATTTGACCTCCCTTATACCCCCCAAAATCCGAGAGGCTGCCCACCTATGGAGGGAGGCCCACAAGATTTTCAGTGAAAGTTGGGGGTTTAGAAATTTCGAAGCTAGCAGAACCTTACCATTCTTTTCCCCTGGTGCTTATCAATGAATATTATAAATCTTATTTTTTTACTAAAGATCAAATGTCAAAAACAACTTACATCATCTTGACTTCCCATAATAGAAACGTACATTATACGAATCACTTCTTTTGAATTGGACTGCTGCCTACGCAAGAAGTTATCAGCCATCTAAAAGTTATTATAACCAAAACATTTGATTAAAAATAAAAAAAATATAGTGAAGAAATAATTTGCAATTCAAATGAAATAAACTATACTGATGTACAGATTTGTGCGCAGCCCTCCCCCCCCCCCCAGTTATTTATTTTTCTGCGTTTTTAAAGTTTCCAGACTAACTATACTATAATTTGTTTCCATAATTATTATCTTTCAGCTTACAAACTTTAAAGTTTGATCGTTGGGATTCCACACAGCACTTCCATATTTCACGTTGAATGCAAATAATTTTTAAATACAGAAAAATAATTTTTAATGGATTAGGATTTTAAGTATTATAACCCACCAAAAATAAATAATTTAATTTTAATTAATTTTTAAATCCATTTATAAAAACTTAGGTTTTTTATAAGTTTGGAGTTTTTTATAAATTTTATAAATTTAGTGTGCAGTCGGACATTCTCTTGTGTTATATATTCTTAATAGTATGAATAAAATTCTAAGATGTTTTTCAAGCACTTTGACTACGACCCAAACACTATTTTGCTTGAACTACTTTAGAGTTTTTGAGACCGAATTTAAATTTAAAAAGAAAATAAAAAAGTCTGTACAAAAACACTATGGTAAATTTCAGTATTCTGATTCATAAGCGAAGTTTCGTTTTTTTTTTAATTTAATTTTTTTAAATTAATCCTTTTGAGCTCTTTTTAAATAAGGTTTATGCATAAAATTAGGATGCGAAACGTATATCGTGTTTTAAAATATATATATGAATTTGTTGTTTGGGTTTTTGATTACTGTGATTTTAATTAGTACTGCTCTTCGATTTGAGCATAATTTAAAAACACATTTTAGCGATTAACAGTGATAACTTTGGGTGACAATGCCGTCTAGTGCTCAGACCAAATTGCGCGAGGTTATTCCATCCGCCTTGCCTTTTTCTTACCTATGATTAGAAGCATAGGTGAGCACGGTCGGGGAAGCTAGGGGAGGTGGTTACCAGGGGTAAACCGAATTTTGAATTCTAGGAGGGGGTCTCAGGGGGGTCCGGACCCCCCTAGCTTTTTAGGGTGGGTCGACCCGGGGTGCCAAATTTTAAAATTTAGAGGGGGGTCAAGTGGGGTCCGGTGTCAAAAGCAAAACAATTTTAAACCATAATAACTTTAATAATTGTTCTTTTTATAGGATAATACTACATTTTATTGAATAAAAAGCCATATTCATGTATAAAAAGGGTGTAAAAGCATGAATATGTGATGAAAATTCACGTTTTGGAAGAAAATTTAGAGTATAAAAAAGGCTCCTAAAATTTTCCCGAGGGGGGAGGGGAGGGGGTGTGAGATTTCAAAATCTAGAGGGGGGTCAGGGGTAAAAAATTCGGGAAATTCGGACGAGGTTTCGAGGCCCCCACTGAGATTCTTCGTCTAGGGGCCAAAATTTCGAGGCTAGGGAGGGTGTGGACCCCACCCTGCCCCCCCTTTCTCACCTATGATTAGAAGTGATTTAACTACTGAACAATGAAATAAATATAATAGTGGAGTTTTAATACTTTTCCATGTAATTTGATTGTAAATAGCATTTAGTTCATTCACTGCAACGAAATCTGTTGGATTATATTTCCTGAGATATTGTAAACCAAAAATTTCAATTTTTTAAACTTATTGTATCTATTTTTGTACAGAATTTATAATTTATAACTAAACCACTATTTTTTAAATATAAATTACTGCAGGCGTAGCTGCAACGCGCCTATTACTGGTATCCCAAAAGGCGTAAAGAGGCGTACCTGACTCAATCTGGAGAGTTGGGGTCGAATTCCCGGCTCTTTGACTTTCATCAGGTTGAGTAGAGAGAGGAGCTCCGGACTGGCCCCCGACATAGCCGCCCCCCGCTCATCAGACTCCTCGTGGAATTCCAAGCCCTGCACCAGCAAGCTACCCAAACCGTACACCAGAGCCTAAAAATTTTAAAAAAATTTGCAGGAGAGGCATTACGCAAATAATACATACAAAAGCAATGGAGTATGCTATTGGTGACTAGAAGACGTACCAAATGCCCTACAACTCCCTCACAAAATCTCGGAACTTCCGACACCCTCCTAAAATTGAAGAGTATCTTAACCGGACAACTCCACCTAAAATTGGGAGGGGTGTCATTACTAAAACTAAAAGCTAAAAATTGGGTATTTGGGGAAACTTAATAATTATCTTTGTTTTTTTTTTCTAAATTTCAATTGATTATGACATTAAATAGTGAGGGCACTAGATGTTAAATAAAAGCAATATTACTAATAAATTAAACTTTCAGTAACTTTTCAGAAAAGGGTCTCGCCCCTCAGACTTTACCAAAATAAAATTTTGGGCACGCCATTGGGTGGCGGTGGTGGGGAGAGAGAGGTACACCCGGAAACATTTCGGTAGCCTGTACAGCAAGGGAAGAATATTTCCAAAATCCCATTTTTTGCGTTTTTATATTTGTAGCACCTACCCAAATTTAGAAAGCGTTGATCTTTCTCCAACTTCGGAAAATTACAAAAAAAAAATAATTTCAAATGACTTATAACTACTTCCAAACTCAAGCCATAAATGAGTGTTCAAAATGGTCAAAATCGTCAAAATTCATAAATGGTCAAATTGAGTGTTTTAAATAATTAAGAGTAAAAAATTCTATAAAGCGGTTTTGATTTAAATTTAGCGTGTTTTTTTTTTACTTATTTTCCATTTTGAATTAGAAAACGGGTAAGGTTGGAATGCATTTGCAAAAAAACACGATATGGATGGATAAAATGCATTCCTCGACTTTTAAACTACCGCGCTATATCCGGGTTTAGCCCCTCCCTCCTCCGGGTCCAAATAAGCTACTTCCATGTATCCTAATTAAAACAACGCTACAACATTTCCTGCTCACCTATGATCCTAAGCTAGAAATAATATGATGTTTAACAATAAATTAGTTAAACGACTTAACACTATAAATAATTTGCTATAAATTAATAAGTTTCGAAGTTGATTCTTAACCCCAGTAACATATTTAATTTTTTTAACTTTAAAAAAATTGGGCTTAGAAATTATATGGTAAATATTTTGTTATGTTTTTTAAACTTGTAGCCCGAGCAAAATGTTGTTATTTAAATAACATATTTTTCAGCACATTATAAAAAAACGGCTAGTTTAGCAGACCTGGGCACCATTTAAAAGTGCCCTTTCACTACGCGCTTGCCTGAAGGACTACGCCGGGTTCGGGGGGGGGGGGCCGCCGAAAAATGAAAGATTCCAAAACCTGTGACGCCATTTTTTACAGCTTTGAGGCCGACATTGGGGAATTTATTCAGTTTCGTGCCTCTTTAGATGCAACTTAAGCTCCTTTTTGACCTATCTTTTACCTTGTTTTCGTTTTTTTGCCCTTTTCCTTTTCTTCTCCTTTTTTTTTTCCCCTTGCTTGCCCCCCGGGGTTTCAAAAAAGTTGCCCCCTGTGCCGTCCGGATTTATCATCACTACCAAGACGGTGTAGGCGTCTGGGTTTTTGCGTCTTTAGACTAAAATATCTTGTTGCGTAGCGAAAAAAGCCTTATTATTGAAGCATTTATTAACAATTCAGCTCCTTTATTATCTCTTTGCCGCCAGACATATACTTACTTTGGTTTTCGTTTTAATTTCATCTCGTTTAAAAATTCATGTCATTTTATCTTTATGATATTATACTCATTTTCTTTTGTTTTTCATTATTGTACAGTGAATCAATCATAGACCTTCAACCAGTAAAAATCAGCAGTGTTTAATTCTAAAAGAACTGCATATAGTTCCAGGCTCTCGCTTCCTTGTACGTCCTCTCTGGGACCTGTGATAAGTAAAGCATTGAGCAATACGTTGTTGTTCTTCGTTCAGTTCATATTGCTGTTCTATTGGGAAAACTTAGCCTCTGTGTGTATGATGTGTGTGTTTGTGTCTGTGGTGTGCCCTGTTGCGACCCTGAGAGCTGTGTTTTGT
>JASAMX010011270.1:0-22865 GCA_030248175.1 Microlaimidae sp. YZB2_3 | reverse complement strand
TATTTAATATTTTCATTCATAATAAATATATTTGTATCTTTTGTTTTGGATACAATAATAAATTTTAAAACAAAAATGAAAATTTTACTTTTAAAAAGACCGAAAAACAAGGAATGTGACCGTGTTTTGTCACCACCAAAGTGATAACCTCCTGTTCTGTGATGATGATGACGTTCTAAAATGATTCAGATATTTATTTTTTTCAGGATACACATGGTTGTCTGATATTTTCGAGAGATAAAATTTTGGTTTTATGATAGGCGAGCAGAAATACGTAACTGTGACGTTTGACAAAACACTGCTTTGGCAAAAGTGGGGATTTAATTACAGTTACAAAAAGAAGGCCACAAAACGTCGCTTATTTAGATTTAAAGATGTCGTTTAAAAGTATAGTTCTTTTTACAACATACAAATTTACTAGTTTTTCTGGAGCTAGGGATAGAATTGCAAATATCCTTTTTCTGTTTTTAGGAAAATTTAATGTCTTACCTGCTGCAAGGATCAATAATACCAAAAATCCAAAAGAAACAAAATTAAAATCATTTTAGCGCCTTTTTTGATACCATTGAATTAATAATAAACCCTGCTCCAAATTTTCTTTATTTCATGCTATAAAACATTATTATAACATTATTATACATCAAAAAACCTTGTAATTTTACTATCCTTTTTTAAAACCCTGAAATAGTTTGTACTGGTAACATTACATGACTATACACCGTAAAACAATTTTAAGTTTCCTATTGTTCTGTGCGAGCTATTTATTTATATTAAGCGTTTAGTGAGGTAGTGAGGGGAAATTTGAAAGCTAGTGAAATTTATATTACGTTACCAATATGGCTACCCAGGTCTGTTCATTTAAGCGGAGTGCGTTATTTTACCATTCTTTAGGCCCACACCCATAAGTAAGCAATTTTCAACTTATTCATTCTAGAACAATGTATTCGAATTTTAGCTCCCTTTATTGTTTTAATAAGTGTTTAGAAATAGTTTACAAAAAATTTTTACACCAAAATAATATATGACATTATTTTTAATTTATTATTCAAAATATTATTAGAAAAATAAATAAAGCGAAGCGCCGTAGTTGGCCAGAGCGTAACTTTAGTCATGAGCTCCGGAGCTCGGTAATCCGGAAAATATAACTAGTGGCTACGGTCGCGAAATACCAGGGTTTTTAAGTTTTCAGAAAAAGTTTTACAAAGTTCTTCAATTTTTAAACAAAATCTACAAAAGAATTTTTTTTGGTTCTTATAATAAATTGTATTTTGAGAACTTTTAGATAGATTATGGTGCGGCTATGGCAAATATTACCAAGATAATAAATTGTACATTTTAAATAGACACTTTTTAGCTAAACCACTCTTGGTTTCAATAATTGAAAGAGGCATATCAAAAGGAAGCATAATGACTAAACTCAGCGGCACTGTAGAAGCGACAGAGCGGTAAAGACCGCCGCCGCCCAGAATGGTAATAAAAAAATAAAAAAAAACAATAACGGAAATGCCCATTGTATTTTGAATTAATGTTATTACGCGGCCTGAAATCGGTAAAAAACAGGGGTAAAATTCAATGCAGCTGGAAAGTAGCGTAGATATTTTGGGTTATTATTTTAATTTATACATGGCGGGCTTGAGTGAGTTTATTTTATGATTTACATAAGATAGGCGCAAAAAAAAATGAAAATCTGGATAATGTTATTTCTATTATGAATATATTAATACAAAAACATAGGTGAAACATTTATTATAACAACAAAAAATATTTTTTATGCTTTTTTAATCTATTTCTTCACAATAAATGAAATTTTCAGATATTGATAAGTATAATTTCACTTTTTTTTATTTCAACCTAAAATATTTAAAAATCGATTTGAAATGAACTTCTGGCATAAATCCAACAACATTCAGTGTTTAAGTAATGTCGCATTCTGTTGGGATTTGAGTTTAACGATAACTTCCATTTCAAAACTGCAGCTTACTGTATTATTATAGTCGTTAATAAAATCGGTAAAAGGGAGCTCTAATATTTCAAATGTGCTAATGAATTATTATATATATTTGCAACAATACTAGATAACAAAATCGTTATTAAATCAATAAAATATATGCTATTTTAAAAACCACTAAACAAAATGAAATAAAAATATAAAAAATCATTTATCAAAAAGTCAACAAAAAAAGTATGCAATATGTTAGGTAAAACGATAATCAGTCAACATCAACAAATTTGAAATAAAAATCAGTTATAATTAGATATAAAAACAAAATTGAAAACGAAATCACTAAAAAAACATTGCAAAAATTAAAGCAAACATGGCTGCAAAAGTTGTTCGTTGGATTAACAATTACCCCATTAAGTAACCACTCTAATTACAAAATATTTGACGTCATTTATCAAAAAAATATTCCGTATTAAATCGAATCTAATTGGCTGATAAAGTGATGTCAGATTCTCGTCATTTGAATAGTTGCTTAATGGGGGGAAGGCATTTTTTAATCCAACAAACAACTGTTGCAGCCACGTTGGGTTTACCTTTAGTTATGTAATGTTTATTGCAACAACACGACTAAAAGTCAAATTCAACTTTTTCAAAGGATTTGTGCTAAAAGCGGTTAGAATTTCAGTATCATATTCAAATCTGCTTAAAAAGTGTATTATTGCAAGCAAATTCAAAACTAAGTTTGAAATAATATAAACAAAATATAGTTAAATCTTTTCATTTTTTATAGCTCCTTGGCAACATGTGAGTATCCGGTACAGCTCGATAATTACTACAAAACCCCACACCACACCACCCTATGATTATTGTAAATTTCCTGCTCGATGTTTGATATGCTTACATGATGGAAAACAGTTTAGCAACTACGCGTCAATAAGTTATTTGAAAATATATATTTTGCATGGATTTGAGAGTCTTTTTTATACCATTATCATCATTATATTTTCTTATCCAGATACTGAACATAAATACGCTTCCAAAATGGTTAGTTTTTCATCAAAATCAGGGTACAAAAATTAACTTCTGTGTAAATTTCAAAGTTTTTTTTAATATACGTAAGTTAAATAGCTGTTAAACGATTTCAAGATGTAATTATACAGACCAAACAGGTAAGACCAAAAAAATACAAGTACCAAATTTGTCAAAAAAATTGGTTAGAGAAATTCCACAGGGAAAAAAGTTATTGAAAACAGTTAAATTTAGCTTGGTTTTTAAGTTTTTGCCAAGCCTTAAAAATGGAATTTATTAAACCTTTGTAAAATAGCTTTTAAAGCCAACCAAATTGTTGTTTATATTTTAATGGTCTATTTGACTGCCAAATTTTTATTATTTTTGGCAAATTTTTGACTTTTTGAGACTTCAAGTCAATGTCAAAATATATACATTCTTATTGGTTTACAGTTGTTTTTCCAAAATTATAAATTGTTTATTTAAAATAAAATTTTGTCCATAATATAGAGACTTAAGCAAAAATTTATCCCTTTTTGGATAAAAAAGTTTCTCTAGAAAGCTATCTTATTTGTTCAACAAAAATCAAAAAAGTAAAACAGCGAAGTACCCAGTAGAGCACAACCCTAAAAACATAATTAAATTAAAATAAAAATGAAAGTTAAGAAATTAATAAAAAGTCTTATCGTCAAAGTATTCGTTTTTGACGAAATTTCCAACAAACATTGTGAAAAATAACGTCACTGTTCTTTCTTTGTGGTCGAATAAAAGAACGTAAATAAATGACTTTGTCCGGTTTGGCTGTTTATTCGCCATATTTATCTTCCAATGCCGGTTACTGATTTTAATCGGATTAGGTTTTCTTATTTTTACCCAGTTTGTAAAATTATTATTTGATTTTATGAGAAAAAAAATGTTTTTCTACATACTGGATTTTTTTATTTACCCAATTAAAATTTTAAAATTTAAAATTTTTGCTATTATAAAATTTTCACAAAAATACGTACATTAATAGAAATTGTTATTTGATTATTTCTAAAATTTAGGTAATATACAAAAGATAAATTCGTTTATCAATGCGAAAGATTAACACTCAGTTTGTTTACACCTTGGAACAATCTACTCCCGTCTCAAGTAACTGTCGATTCTTAGGATGCATTCAAGAAAAGTTTTAAACGGACTTAAATAAGCACTCTTTTTGACCCTTTAAAGTCATTTCAGAAAGTATGTTGATATTTTTGATAGAATAATAGTTTGTGTGGCGGTTAAGTCTTTTTAAACACTTTAATTACCTTTCAAATTTAATGAAAAAGAAGAAAAACCACAAAAAAAGAAACTCACAGAAAATGGTCATTTGTTGAAAGTAAATAGATTGACTTATTGTGTAAAAAATTATTGATTTAGGGTAACTGACTTAATTTCGGCCACCTTTTTTATTTTTTGAATAAGTTTTTCTGGCTTTTTCAATAAGAAAATTTGGTAAAAATCAAACAACGTATATTTGTTATTTCAGTGAAAATGTGAATATTTCTGTTACATTAAAAATCAGTGAAGGTTTAAATTTTTTTTAAAGTGGCCGAAGTAGGCGCGTGCCGTTTATTTTGGCCACCTACAAAAAACTGGTATAATATTGCTTAAACGAACAATAAAAAGTTCTAAAGGTTGCAAATTTACCTTAGGTATTGTTCTTGGTACATATAACTTAATTTTTCCCGTTTGAAATTTAATAGTTATTAGAAAACTTTAAATGATTATGTTAAAACCTTAAAAAAAAAGTTAATAATTTGTATTTTTTGTTCAATTTTTATTTTTGGCTTAAAAAATGTCAAAACAAAGTCAAACGAGAAAAGTACAATGATATGACAAAAAACGGCAGGTTCTTTCACCTAAATTTTCAGGTGGAGAAATTAACGGAATCTTAAAATGCGAGTTAGTCAAACGCATTGCAAAATGATTTTGAAGAAAATATTAAAACATGAAAATTAAAACTTTGAGCTTTAATAGAAGATATTTTAAAGTTATAAATTGCTTCGTTCTGAATTTGATGAGTTTAAAAACAAAAAAAATAGGAAAATACAAAAAATCACTTTTTGTATGAAAATGTTGATAATGAGAATAAAAAATAAAAAATTTTGAAAAAATTATTCAACATTAATCCAGTTACTTTTGTGCTAGTTCTTTTGTGTTTTAAAAATAAGCCAATTTTTTAACACCCTAAATTGGTGGCCGAAATTAAGGCGTGGTCGAAATTAAGTCAGTTACCCTAATACTTTCGTTTTATTCTTATATTTAGTTTTATTCTATACTGCATACACTATGTTTTAATTTTTATGAAGTTCCGGTCGGAATTACAAATTTGTAGAAACACATTGTAGTTAAACCGCTCATCTTCTCATTTAACATGTAAATATAGCCGGAATTCAGCGCGGTAATTTTTAAAAAACCGCACATCACCGTTTAATTACCGTAAATATTGTGCTAGGTGCCGGGTATACATACATGATGAGCGGTTTAACTACGATGCGTCAAGAGAAAAAAAATGCGGATATAAAATTTTTCGATAAAAATTCTTTCCACTTAATAAAAATTCCTCGCTTTAACATGTATAATAATTAATCCACAAATTTGAATTTAAATAAAGATAGAATGTTGGAAGTATTATGTGAAAAAAAATCTCATTTAAAAAAATAATACGTTTGAAATTTTGAGAAGAAAATATTGGTTCGTTTGCATTTTGTTTGCAAATGCGCAGTTGTACCATACCGCCTTTAAAATAATTTTTACGTCAACATAAACAAGAGCGATAAATATTTGAAGTATAATGTGGAGGAACTGTCAGGGTAATTTTGGCAAACTTGTAAATTATTTTGCTGGGCGCAGTGGATTTTTTGTATGATAAAAAATCTGCACTGTAACTTTCTTAACATATAATTAGAACAGTCCGATATTTTTTTTACTCTTATGCATTTTGGCGTTTTTCGTAAAAATTTGAAGTAAGTTTACAACATTAGAAGACTAAACTATTCAGGAAAATGGAGACAAACAAACAAAAATCATAACATTTCGAAATTACACATAATATGCGTATATCGACACCAAGAAGCTCGGAATTTTTTATCCAAAGTATTCTAAAAAGAACTTCAATTTCTATTTAATTAGTCAAAATTAAATTTGTTTTCTTAGACGGGTACAATTATTTAGCGATAATCTCCGACTGTTGGACGGGAAACATTCTAATTAATACTTATGTCTGTATATGAACTTCTTGAAGCTTGGTAAAAAATTCCGAGTGGCGTCGATATACGCATTATTATGTGTAATTTGCGAAATGTTATGATTTTTGTTTGTTTGTCTGGCATTTTCCTGAATAGTTTAGTCTTCTAATGTTGTAAACTTACTTCAAATTTTTACGAAAAACGCCAAATTGCATAAGAGTAAAAAAAAATATCGGACTGTTCTAATTATATGTTAAGAAAGTTACAGTGCAGATTTTTTATCATACAAAAAATCCACTGCGCCCAGCAAAATAATTTACAAGTTTGCCAAAATTACCCTGACAGTTCCTAATTATACTTCAATATTTATCGCTCTTGTTTATGTTGACGTAAAAATTATTTTAAAGGCGGTATGGTACAACTGCGCATTTGCAAACAAAATGCAAACGAACCAATATTTTCTTCTCAAAATTTCAAACGTATTATTTTTTTAAATGAGATTTTTTTTCACATAATACTGTCGAACATTCCACGCTTTATGTTAAATTCAAATTTGTGGATTAATTATTATACATGTTAAAGCGAGGAATTTTTATTAAGTGGAAAAAATTTTTATCGAAAAATTTTATATCCGCATTTTTTTTCTCTTGACGCATCGTAGTTAAACCGCTCATCTGATGTATACCCGGATAGCCAATATTACGGAATTAAACATATTCGGTTTTAAAAATGCGCTGAAGTCCGGCTATATTTACATGAAATAGAAGATGAGGGTGAATTGTTTCTACAAATTTGTAATTCCGACCGGAACTTCATAAAAATTAAAACATAGTGTATGCAGTATAGAATAAAACTAAATATAAGAATAAAACGAAAGTATTAGGGTAACTGACTTAATTTCGACCACGCCTTAATTTCGGCCACCAATTTAGGGTGTTAAAAAATTGGCTTATTTTTAAAACACAAAAGTAACTGGATTAATGTTGAATAAAGTGTTTTTGCAAAAGTTTTTTATTTTTGTTATTCTACATTATCAACATTTTCATACAAAAAGTGAATTTTTTGTGATTTTCCTAATTTTTGCTTTGTGTTTAAACTGCATCAAATTTAGAACGAAGCAATGTATAACTTTAAAATATCTTCTATTTAAGGCTCAAAGTTGTTAATTTTCATGTTTTAATATTTTCTTCAAAATCATTTTGCAATGCGTTTGACTAACTGCGCATTTTAAGATTCCGTTAATTTCGGCCACCTGAAAATTTAGGTGAAAGAACCTGCCGTTTTTTGCTATATCATTGTACTTTTGCTCGTTTGACTTTGTTTTGACATTTTTTAAGCCAAAAATAAAAATTGAACAAAAAATACAAATTATTAAAACTTGTTTTTTTAAGGTTTTGACATAATTATTTAAAGTCTTGCTAATAACTATTAAAGTTCGCAAACGGGAAAAATTAAGTTATATGTACCAAGAACAATACCTAAGGGTAAATTTGCAACCTTTAGAACTTTTTATTGTTCGTTTAAGCAATAGTTATGACCAGTTTTTTGTAGGTGGCCGAAATAAATGGCACGCGCCTTAACTTCGGCCACTTTAAAAAAAGTTTAAACCTTCACTGATTTTTAAGTGTAACAGAAATATTCACATTTTGCACTGAAATAACAAATATAGCGATTGTTTGATTTTTAGGCCAAATTTTGGCTTGATTGAAAAAGCCAGAAAAACTTATTCAAAAAAATAAAAAAAGGTGGCCGAAATTAAGTCAGTTACCCTAAATCAATAATTTTTTACAATCAATAGGTCAATGCAATAATTTACTTTCAAACCAATGACCATTTTTGTGGGTTTCTTGTTTTTGTGGTTTCTCTTCTTTTTGGATTAAATTTGAAAGTAATTAAAGTGTTTACAAAGACTTAATCGCCGCCAACATAAACTATTATTCTATCAAAATATCAACATAGCTTTCTGAAATGACTTTAAAGGGTCAAAAAGAGCGCTTATTTAAGTCGGTTTTAAAACTTTTCTTGAATGCATCCTAAGAATCGACAGTTACTTGAGACGGGAGTAGATTGTTCCAAGGTGTAAACAAACTGAGTGTTAATCTTTCGCATTGATAAACGAATTTATCTTTTGTATATTACCTAAATTTTAGAAATAATCAAATAACAATTTCTATTAATGTACGTATGTTTGTGAAAATTTTATAATAGCAAAAATTTTAAATTGAAATTTTAAAATTTTAATTGGATAAATAAAAAATCCAGTATGTAGAAAAACATTTTTTTTTCTCATAAAATCAAATAATAATTTTACAAACTGGGTAAAAATAAGAAAACCTAATCCGATTAAAATCAGTAACCGGCATTGGAAGATAAATATGGCGAATAAACAGCCAAAACCGGACAAAAGATCATTTATTGTACGTTGCTGTGTTATTCGACCACAAAGAAAGAACAGTGAACGTTATTTTTCACAATGTTTGTTGGAAGTTTTGTCAAAAACGAATACTTTGACGATAAGACTTTTTATTAATTTCTTAACTTTCATTTTTAGTTGAGATTTAATTATGTTTTTAGGGTTGTGCTTAGCTGGGTACTTCGCTGTTTTACTTTTTTGATTTTTGTTGAACAAATAAGATAGCTTTCTAGAGAAACTTTTTTATCCAAAAAGGGATAAATTTTTGCTTAAGTCTCTATATTATGGACAAAATTTTATTTTAAATAAACAATTTATAATTTTGGAAAAACAACTGTAAACCAATAAGAATGTATATATTTTGACATTGACTTGAAGTCTCAAAAAGTCAAAAATTTGCCAAAAATAATAAAAATTTGGCAGTCAAATAGACCATTAAAATATAAACAACAATTTGGTTGGCTTTAAAAGCTAATTTTAACATAGGTTTAATAAATTCCATTTTTTAAGGCTTGGCAAAACTTAAAAACCAAGCTAAATTTAACTGTTTTCAATAACTTTTTTCCCTGTGGAATTCTCAAACCAATTTTTTTGACAAATTTGGTACTTGTATTTTTTTGGTCTTACCTGTTTGGTCTGTATAATTACATCTTGAAATCGTTTAACAGCTATTTAACTTACGTATATTAAAAAAAAACTTTGAAACAAAATGTTTAAACTTTGAAATTTACACAGAAGTTAATTTTTGTACCCTGATTTTGGTGAAAAACTAACCATTTTGGAAGCGTATTTATGTTGAGTATCTGGATAAGAAAATATAATGATGATAATGGTATAAAAAAGTACTCTCAAATGCATGCAAAATATATATTTTCAAATAACTTATTGACGCGTAGTTGCTAAACCGCCCATCATGTAAGCATATCAAACATCCAGCAGGAAATTTACAATAATCATAGGGTGGTGTGGTGTGGGGTTTTGTAGTAATTATCGAGCTGGATACCGGATACTCACATGTTGCCAAAGGAAGCTATAAAAAATGAAAAGATTTAACTATATTTTGTTTATATTATTTCAAACTTAGTTTTGAATTTGCTTGCAATAATACACTTTTTAAGCAGATTTGAATATGATACTGAAATTGTAACCGCTTTTAGCACAAATCCTTTGAAAAAGTTGAATTTGACTTTTAGTCGTGTTGTTGCAATAAACATTACATAACTAAAGGTAAACCCAACGTGGCTGCAACAGTTGTTTGTTGGATTAAAAAATGCCTTCCCCCCATTAAGCAACTATTCAAATGACGAGAATCTGACATCACTTTATCAGCCAATTAGATTCGATTTAATACGGAATATTTTTTTGATAAAATGACGTCAGATTCTTCGTAATTAGAGTGGTTACTTAATGGGGGGAATTGTTAATCCAACGAACAACTTTTGCAGCCACGTTGGGTTTAATTTTTGCAATGTTTTTTTAGTGATTTCGTTTTCAATTTTGTTTTTATATCTAATTATAACTGATTTTTATTTCAAATTTGTTGATGTTGACTGATTATCGTTTTACCTAACATATTGCATACTTTTTTTGTTGACTTTTTGATGAATGATTTTTTATATTTTTATTTCATTTTGTTTAGTGGTTTTTAAAATAGCATATATTTATTGATTTAATAACGATTTTTGTTATCTAGTATTGTTGCAAATATATATAATAATTCATTAGCACATTTGAAATATTAGAGCTCCCTTTATGATTTTATTAACGACTATAATAATACAGTAAGCTGCAGTTTTGAAATGGAAGTTATCGTTAAACTCAAATCCCAACAGAATGCGACATTACTTAAACACTGAATGTTGTTGGATTTATGCCAGAAGTTCATTTCAAATCGATTTTTAAATATTTAAGGTTGAAATAAAAAAAAATAAAATTATACTAATTTATATCTGAAAACGTCATTTATTGTGAAGAAAGATATTAAAAAAGCATAAAAAATATTTTCTGTTGTCATAATAAATGTTTCACCTATGTTTTTGTATTAATATATTCATAATAGAATAAACATTAAAGATTTTGTATAACATTTTGGCCCATCTTATGTAAATCATAAAATAAACTGACTCAGCTCGCTACGTATAAATTAAAACAAAATCAAAAAATTCAATGCCACTCTAGAGTGGCATTGAATTTTACCTGTGTTTTTTACCGATTTCAGGCCGCGTAATAAAATTAATTCAAAATACAATGGGCATTTCCGTTATTGTTTTTTTTTATTTTTTTATAATTATTCTGGGCGGCGGCTGTCGCGACCGCTCTGTCGCTTCTACAGTGCCGCTGAGTTTAGTCATTATGCTTCCGGAGGATAGGTTTCTTTCAATTATTGAAACGAAGAGTGGTTTAGCTAAAAAGTGTCTATTTAAAATGTACAATTTATTATCTTGGTAATATTTGCCATAGCCGCACCATAATCTATCTGAAAGTTCTCAAAATACATTTATTAGAAGACCCAAAAAATTCTTTTGTAGATTTTGTTTAAAATTTGAGAACTTTGTAAATTTTTTCTTGAAGCTTAAAAACCCTGGTATTCGCGACCGTAGCCACTAGTTATATTTTCCGGATTACCGAGCTCCGGAGCTCATGACTAAAGTTACGCTTTGGGAAACTACGGCGCTTCGCTTTATTTATTTTTCCAATATTTTGAATAAATTAAAAATAATGTCATAGATTATTTTTGTGTAAAATTTTTTGTAAACTATTTTTAAACACTTATTAAAACAATAAAGGGAGCTAAAATTCGAATAGATTGTTCAAGCTTAAATAAGCTTAAAATTGCTTACTTATGGGGCGGGGCTAAAGAGCTGTAGAGCTCACTCCGCTTAATGTACAGAGCTCGGTAGCGATATTGGGAACGACATAAATTTCACTAGCTTTCAAGTTTTTGATCACCGCATCACAAATGCTTAATATAACAAATAGCTCGCACAGAACAATAGGAAACTTAAAATTGTTTTACGGTGTATAGTCATGTAATGTTACCAGTACAAACTATTTCAGGGTTTTAAAAAAAGGATATAAACTAAGGTTTTTTTACGTATAATAATGTTAATAATGTTTTATAGCATGAAATAAAGAAAATTTGGAGCAGGGTTTATTATTAATTCAATGGATTAAAAAGGCGCTAAAATGATTTTAATTTTGTTTCTTTTGGATTTCGTATTATTGATCCTTGCAGCAGGTAAGACATTAAATTTTCCTGAAAACAGCAATACATTTGCAATTCTATTATAGTTTTAGAAAAACTAGTAAATTGTATGTTGTAAAAAGAAGGATACCTTCAAATGATATTTTAAATCTACAAGTGATGTTTTGTGGTTTTTTTTTTGTAACCTAAATTAGATTTACACTTTTGCCAAAGCAGTGTTTTGTCAAACGTCACAGTTACGTATTCTGCTTGACTGACATAAAACCAAAATTTCAATTCTTGAAAATATCATAGATTAATGTGTATCCTGATAACTATAAATATATTTATCATTTTAGAACGTCATCATCATCACAGAACAGGAGGTTATCACTTTGGTGGTGACAAACATGGTAACATCCCGTTTTTTCGGTCTTTTAAAAGTAAAATTTTCATTTTTGTTTTAAAATTTATTTTGTATCCAAAACAAAAGATACAAATATATTTATTTATGACTAGATTAAATACAAAGGTATATATATATATATGTGTATATATATATATATATATATATATATATATATATATATATATATATATATATATATATATATATATATCAGGCGCGTATATAGGATTTTGCCGAGGAGGGGGCGGTCTGCCAATGTCTCGGGGGGTGTTACGGCGCGAACTGCGTCGCGTAGTGGCGCAGCTTTAAATTAGTATGATGTATGTTAAAATTTTATACTATATCCAAATATAAGGTTTTTTCTTAATTCTATTAATATTAAGAAACAACCTGATTTATATATAATTGGCTAAATTATTTAAAAATATGCGCGACTGCAAGGGGTTTGTAACTTAACAGCAAAAAGTGCGGTTGAATAATTAAAAAAAGTTTTACCTTCCCGCAAAGCCGGGAAAATTTTTACATTGTGTAATTTTATGCAATTAAGATGCACTACATTTTTATAACCTGAAAATAAAAAAAGTAAAGAGGATCCTTACAACAATGGCTGGCTTCGCCAGCCAGGGGGTGGGCGGACCGCCCTCCCTAAGTATGGAAACGGCCAAAAGGGGGGAGGGCGGTCGTCCCCCCGTTCCCCCTATATACGCTATTGATATATATATATATATATATATATATATATATATATATATATATATATATATATATATATATATATATATATATATAAAATTTTTATTTGTAACCAAATTTGTTGAATAAATTAACAAAATGTGTATACACAATTATTCGACACAGTCTCTCATAAAACTCAAGAACAAAACTTATTAATTTTTTATGTTATGAAGTTTAAAATATATGGAAACTGAATGTGTTTTTTTGCCTTAAACATCAGGGCACTGATTCATGCTTTAATTAAAAACATTAATGCAGTAGAGACTGCGCCTTTTTTTGCACTTAATATTGCTTTATTCGCACTGCGATTATTTTAACACTGCTAGTTTGGCTGAACAACAAAAATACAGACGCTGGTACTCATTTTCAATGGAGTAAAACACTTTGAAACTTGTTTTATTTAGTTTAAAACGTTGGAAAGTCACTTTATTATTTTAAAACTAAAAAATTTTTGACAATCTTAACGTCAAACAAAAACGAAGTTTACTCATTTGAACACAAAATTTCGGCTTTATTTTGTTTTGTTTTGTTTTTTTTTGTTGTACATCCAGACTAGCAGTGTTAAAATAATCGCAGTGCGATTAAAGCAGTATTAAGTGCAAAACAACGAGCAGTCCCCACTGTAAGAAAACTGACACTGTGTTAAAAATCACAGCGCGGGAAAACTAGCAAAAATGACGGATTTTTGCTAGAAAACTTCTCACAGAAGTTTGATGGCGTGTGTGTTTCAGCAAGTGCGACTTTTCTAGCAAAATTTTGTTCAGAAATTTATGGTACACTCGGATATTCTCTAGTGTTATGCATTTTTGTATTAGTAATCAGTCAGTTATTTCGGTTTGGCAATATTATGAATTCAAAAAATCCGTTAATTAAACTAATAGGCAATTTAAACCTAGCTGACCTTGTTATTTGGAGTATTGAGTCAACATTTAACAATAATAATTTAAAATTTTAAACAAAAATGGTTGAATATTGCAGATTAATTACGGTATCTTATAATTATAAATATTTATCAAATTAGTCAATTTCAGAACAAAAATAAAAATTTTTAAGCGCTAAAGTTGTAACACTTGTAGCTCAATCTCCCTGCTTAAAAAGCCTTAATATGAAAATTATTATAAAAAAACTACAACTGCGCATAAACATACAATTTAAGGTCTGTGTTCAAAAAATGATTGAGACGGAAAATTTTTTAGGCGAATTAACTGTATGGTTGATTTAGACAATAATCATACCAATGTATAGTTGCTATTTAATTCGATATATTCGTAAAATATCTGTATAAATCATCGATCCGTTAGGAGGATATGCTCACCTGAAAAATTTTTCAGTCTTACTCATTAATAGATGTTAGTGCGATTATTTTAAAGGAATTATTTGTACATTTTCTACACAACGGCAAAATGAGCCACTCCCATTATTGAATACACATGACTGCGACTCATTGTTTAGTTAGTGCTGTTTGAATTTTAAAATAAGTCACAGACACATATATTTTATACGAATTGTTGCTCATTTTGCCGTAGAAACAACGATTTGTGTTAAACAGGAACCCGATCAATCGGGCAATGGAACCAATGGGGTCCGTTTGGCCCGTGTACCGACTCCTGCGGTGGGGGTACCAGACTCAGACACAGATTTTGCTCAGGAGGAAGTTCTTGCCCTGGTTCTAATAGAGACCATCAGGTTAAATTTATGATAATTTATTTTCAAACAATAAAAAATTCTACCTTTCGCTCCATACTTTGTTTCTTACTTTGTTTGTTTCTCGTAGTATTGTGAAGTGGGTTCAAATTCCATGTTATACCAATTAAAAATTGTCGCAAAATTTACTAAGCGGTTCAAAAGCATTGCTTTTTGTTTGTTCAAGGAGAAAAAATGATTTGGTACAAAAAAGCACCCTAGAAAAAATGCACCCGCGAAAAAAAGGCCCGATTAGTGTAAAAACGCCCAAAAACTATGAAAAAACACACCCGCCTATAAAAAAGGGCATCATGGCGGGAAAAGTCAAATAGAAAGAACGCACCTTAGAAAAAATGCACCTGCGAAAAAAGGCCCCACTAGTGTAAAAACGCTGAGAAGCTATGAAAAAAACACACCTGCCTATGAAATTGTTACGTAAACAGGTAATCTGCGAAAAAAAAGCATGTGCGTGGGAAAAATTTTTGATCAAGCGGTGATAATTCAAACAAAGTACGAATACTATAAACAGCATGAAAAAAAATCATTTTTTAATAATAAATAGCTTATGCAACTCGCTCGTCTGCGGGTCTAAATAGCTTATGCGCTCGTCATTGTTCCATGAAAGTGACGTGAGCGATTGTCAGTTAACCAGATACGGGGCGGAAAACGACGCCCTTCGCCCATTACTAACACACATGATCTAATTATTTATATAAAATTATTTTATCTAATATTGTATATTTTCTGATAGATAATATATTCTATTTTCTGACTAAAATAATGATTTATCTAATCGTTTAAGTTTGTTCTTAAATTATTACTGTTTGTTTTGATTCACGAAGAAAGGGAGAGCGCGGAAGTGACGATTACTCACGTCACTTTCACGGAACGAGGCTCAACCAGCGCAGCCAATCAGCGCAAAGAATGGCGCAATCGTTAGAAAAAGATCTCCTTGGTGTTTATTACCGGCTCTGTGTTCATTGGTTGTCAAAAATTCAAATTTTTAATCCTTATTGGCTAAATCCATTGGCTTATCCAATCCACGGCTTATCTACTAAATAATTTCCGATTAAAAAGCCGGTTTGGGCCAGAGTGTAAATCGTCTATTTACTTTATTTTAATATGACTTATTAATTTATTTTTCTTATTGGGATTTTTTTCGCAGAGTTGGGTGTATTATTTCTAGGGTGCGTTTTTTCCTTTACTGTGGGGTTTTGTGAAAAAACGCACCCTAGAAAAAACGGACCTGCAAAAAAAGTACCAAAATAAAGAAGTGTTAAGCATCCGCACATTTACCCCAAAATAGCAACATTATCAACAAAAAGTTTTTTAGTAATCATAAAATAAAAAGAGACTAAAAATTAAATTTTATTAGGTAAATTTATTTTACTTAGCACACTTCTGTATATATTTTCAGCTTATGGTAGGCTTTGTTTTTATAATAATTAGTTATTAAATAGCTAAATAAAAACCAGATACTAAAAACTTGCCAGTTCATAAAAGTTTAGTTCTTTTTGATGTGATTAACGAGTGGTGGTTGTTGGTATTATTTTTCAAAAAAAAAAGATTTGTGGTGGTGTAAAAATTAAGTAGAATCAAAAATCTGTGCAAATGAATTCAAGCCAACATCTAATATTTCTTGCCAACAGACAAAAGTCCAGGTCCCTATATAAAATTATTTCTTTCGCTTGTAACGGGTAAACAGGGGTCTAGCCTGTATTTATAGAGCCTATTTTCCAGTACACAAAAGCACTGCTGCATTACTACGATAATGTTCACGTTATTTAAAAATGTAAATTAACCAAGAGGCGTGGCCTTGATAGGGATTACAGCAAGGTCGAGTTTTTATTTATGAATGAGGGGAAATGTGCAACACACCCTGCCAACCGTTAGGTCAGAAGAAAACTCGACTTGGAAAGGGGAAGTTTGACTGGAAGTGTTTCCAGTCTTCAAAAAGTTTAGGATATTTGAATCAGAAGAGAAAATGGATGAACAAATTCAGCCCCAAGTTAACGTTGTTGTAAATATGCAACTCCTGTGTAACGTGAACTCTGTGAGTTACAAAAATTTAGCTGACTGGTTCATCAGCCTTCAAAAAGTTTTCAAGACGTTTTTCAGGTTCCAACGTGCTCTTGGTAGAAAATCATCAGTGGATAACGTAAGGTCCAGAATAGTAATAACTCTATGAAACGTTAGCTCGGTGGGTTTGAAAATTAACATGGGACTGAGGGTTTCAGTCTGGCAAAAAGTAACAGAAAGAAATGGTCTTAATGGATGAAAATCGGTGAGACGTAAATGAGCTGATTATAGTTTATGCAATGTAACATTAGCTAAACAGGTTTGAGGAAAACAGCTAATTAAACCGAACTGTCAAGACAGTTCTTCAAATAATACACGTTTCCTGTAGGTACCATGTATTTTGTTGTGATCCATTAACTGGTTGTCTCAGCAAGGTTCTTAGTTTTAGAATTGAAACCTTGACACAGCGGGTTGAAAAATTAGGTTTATATAAATAGTTTTGTTTTACAAATAAGATAGACTTCCTCACTGAACTGACGATCAGTTAGCACACCCCGTGCAACTTCTGTGTATAACTTAGCCTCGGTGGGCTTAAAAAAGTTTGAAGTGTGTTATGAAAGTAGGGCCAAACGTAGAGGTTTGGCGCCACAAAAAGTTATACACAGGAGTTGCTATGTAAACAAAAGCTTCAATCAATCAACTGATGAACTGGTCGGACTGACCGACTAGTTGATAAGAAGATTAATTGAAACATTAAGTTTATTAGGGTTAAAAAGACTGTATGATTAAATAAAGGTTTAGGCAGTTAAATTGGACTTAGCCGAGTTTGGTTTGTGTTGCACAGGATTTGGAAATACAATGTGTGTTAATAATGGTTACATAGTTTATGTACGGGTTGAATGTGGCAAAGGACTTGATTTACGCTTGATTGATTTGTTTATGCACTTTACACAAGAGGGTTTTATTAGTAAGTTACACAACAGAAACTACCCATGTTGCAGTGAATAACGGCATTTTTGAATATGGTAGGTAACTTTGTAAGAAATATTACTAATTTTTGAATTGAAAATGAAGACTTTTTGCCTTAAACAATTTCGGCATTAAAAATCAGGTGCTACTAGCACCAACACAAAACAATGCAAAAAAGGAAGAATTAGCGACATGATTTTAGGTATTTTTAGATATTTTTAGATCATGTATTATTGAGGAAATTTGGGGTATTTTACAGAAAAAAGAGTTATTAACACAAGTTTTTAGATGCCTATGTAATTATTGACAATTACCTCCGGCAAGGGTTGCTCAGCCTAACTAGAAACACTTTACTTTAATATACTAAACTTTACTCAACGTGCCATTAATCCCTAAATATACCTAAGCTGGCAAGGAACGATTCAAAGCCATTCCGCCATCGTAATTATCTAGGTACCCAAAATAATACCTAACTCAAGGGAAGGAGATCGTTCAGCCAACGATCTACTTCCCGCTCAACAACAAATCCCTACCTAGATTGGCCAAAACCAATCGCAGTGTGGCATCTCACAAGCAATCAATATAAAAATAAAAACTCAAGTAAAAATATTCTAACCTATGGATAGCGTGCCGACTTGCAGATCCCTTTCTTGAGCAGTAGGCTAATATATGACTGTTCAAAAATTAAAATGCAAAACCAATGATATGGTACCCGCGTTGCGCTCCCACTTTTGGGTGTGGAGCAGAAATTGCTGCTTGAAATGGTTTTATTTGCACGCGCGACGACTGGCGCAATTACTGTAATTTAAATATGTGCAGTAATGTATATATTAATATTGTGTGCTTATGTTTTGACTAAATTTTGCTTATAAATTTAGAAAAATGCGTTTGACAACAGCGAGGAACCTACATTGTCATATCCATGCCTTTCAAGTATGTCATCTATTATTGTAGGTGGTTGAGGAGGCTCATCTTGTGATTTAGAATTGGTTTTTGGAAATTTGAGTGGTGCTAGTATCTTATGGGCGCGACGTTCAGTACGTTGCTGCCATGCTCTGCAGCGTTTTGTGAATTCTTTGCGTCTGCATTTATTACACCATTCTGCACAAGAGATACCTTTGGGCCTTTCCTTCTGTAAATATTCTGGTTTTTCTTCCCAATTGATTTCCAAGTCCGAAGTGTATGGCCTTGGTATCTTTAATTGAGGTTTCCTTGCCCCATTATCGCTGTCGCTGTCTTCTGGACAAGAAGAAAGTATGTTATGAATACGAATGGATTGAGGAGCGACATTAATTTTATGTTAAAAATGTGTGTTAGCATCGACTCGCAAAAGGTCACAAAATGTTACTGGTTTTAATTGTGTTTTACATATATGAGGTGGTTGTATGCGTCGTTCTGGTTTGGGAGTATGTATGTGTGGTTTATAAGGTTTAAATCTTTTAAGATTAACTCATTCAGTTTTGTTTTTAGCGTCAGATACCAGCATAAGTTTTGCAATACCCTTGGATTTGTATGGTTTTACAATCCCCAATATCTAGGACTCTATATTCTTCTTCTGTTTGCTCTTGTGGCAGAGGTTTTGCTTCAGTTAAGTCTTTTCTTTGCTGTTCCTTTGGCTGCTAGGAGATTGTTCCAATTATCCTTCGGGTCCATGATCTTCATTAGGAGCAGCAGAACTACGACAAACTTGTCAGCAATCATAGTGCAGGGACTTCCATCACGCTTTTCTCCTAGCCGTTTAACGACTTTTCTCCTGGCTTGGGACAAGTACTGTATACACAGTGGCGGAGTTAGGACTCTATATGATCCCGTCCATCAACTAACAAACTTGGTACAATCATTAGGTTTGATAGTTGGGTTATATTTAAGGACAAGGCTATCAATAGTGATAGGTTTGGTGCAGGTTCTCTTATTGTAATTATGCTTCTGACGTTCCTGTGCTTTTGGTAACACCTGCTTTACAAGATCACGTGCTTGCTTCATGATTACTCTAGTGTGGTCAAAGTATTATCTTTATAGTTGACAAAAGGTGAACGAGTTAATTTATACTTCACGTCAATGGGTACTGGCATGTCGCGACCAAACATTAGATAAAAAGGACTTTCTCCAAGAGATTCCTGGGAGGACCGATTGTAAGCACTTTTTACAAATGGTAAAGCAAAGTCCCAATCATTGTGATGCTCATTGACATAAGGAGTAAGCATTGACGTTAGCATTTTGTTAATTCGTTCCGTCAACCCATTTGTTTGTGGATGATAAGCAGTTGTAAAGATTTTCTTTGTGTTTGTGATCTAGCATAACTGTGCTAATAATTGGCTTTGAAAATTTGTACTTTGGTCTGTGAGAATCTCCAAAAGACAACTGTCTGTAGTTATTACTTTTTCCAGAACAAGTCTAACCATGGTTTCTGCCTTTTGGTCAGGCAGCGTAAAACACATAACGTAGCAGGTTAAGTATTCTGTGACTACTGAAATGTATTTATTGCCTCCTTCATTTTGTGTTAAAGGTCCCAGAATGTCAATAGCGATCCAATCAAAAACGATTCCTACAGGTATAGGCACCATATCCGGTTGGGCCGCTTGGGCATTTGAATTTCCTTCTTTGACAAGCGTCACATGATTTTACATACTTATTAACGTTGTCACTCATTTTTGGCCAGAAAAAACGAAGAAGAAGATTCGCTAATGTAGGATGTGTACCAAGATGAGCAGATAGGATATCATCGTGTGCAGAATGTAGAGCTTTGATTTGATTTGGTCCTTGTGGTAATACAATTTGGCCTAAAAACTGGGGACTAGGACGTCGACGTGGACCTAAGGCATGCATGAGAACGCCATCCTTAAGAAAATAATTTTTGAACTAACAAATTTTTTTTGATCGGCACGTTTCTTAGGAAGCTCCTTTGTGTCAAGATATTTATAGATGTCTCAGAACTGAGGATCTATCTTTTGTTCTTTGATGAGCAAAGAAGTGTCGTCATCAGGAGTCGTTAGAAGAACTAGCAGAATGGAATCAAGCTTTTCCAAATCAATGTCAGGGACCCCAAAAATGATTGGATTACCTTGATTTGGAGGTAGAATATCTGTGGCTTTGGTACCTATCGCTATGTCATTAACGCATAATATGGGTTTTTCAGCTATGGTTTGATTACCTTTGTTTTGGAAAGGAGGGTCCAGGTCAACTTCAGCACCATCTGGAGGAGGAATCCTTGATAGTGGGTCGGCATTCGCATTCCCATTGCTCTTTCCCATTTTATACTCAATTTTGTCTAGGTTGTATTCTGTGAGTTTGTATGCCCATCATTTCAGACACTCTGAAGTACATCTGCCCAATGTAAAAATATATTTTAGTGGTGCGTGGTCTGTAGTAATTGTAAATTGGTGTCCCCATAAATAAGGTTTGAAATGTTTCACCACCCATACAATAGCTAGAACTTCCCATTCAATTGTGGCATAATTCATCTCAGCAGAGCTAAAATTCCAGCTTGCGTACGCAATGGGACGCTCTCATCTTTCAGCACCTGTGAGAGTACTGCACGAATGCCTGTGTTGGAAGCATTGGTAGCCAACAAAAAGGGTTTCAAAAAATCTGGGAAATCAAGGATATCAGAGGAACAAAGCTTTTTTTTGAGCAATGCCTTTTGGCACTCTGGTGTCCAATAGAATCGCTTCTTTTTTCCCATTAAGGCATACAAGGGACTTGCTATTTGGGCGAAATTCTTAATGAATCGATGATAGAAAATGGACGATCAGTGAAAGGAACAAATTTCCTTCTGTGTGCGCGGGATCTTGAAGTCTGTAACGCACGCGATCTTTTCCGGATTTGGTTTAGCACCATCTTTACTCACGATATGACCTAGAAATTCCACAGATTTGCTACCAAAATTACATTTTTTTGGTTTTAATTTTAATTTAACTTTCCAAAGACGACTAAAAACTGTAGAAAGATCCCTAAGATGAGCGTCAAAAGTTTTGAAAAATACAATGATATCATCAATGTAGACTAGGCAAGATTGCCAACACAGACCTGTAAGAACTAGCTCCATTACCCGTTGGAACGTGGAAGGTGCATTACAAAGTCCAAAGGGAAGAACATTAAATTCATAAAGTCCTCCTGTAGGACTAACAAATGCTGTTTTTTCCTTATCCTCCTTCTTCATTTCTACTTGCCAGTATCCTGACAGAAGATCGAGGGTGGAGAAATATACAGCACCGCGTATTGCATCTTAGACTTCGTCAATTCGCGGTAATAGAAAAGTGTCTTTTTTTGTTATTTTATTTAGACCTTGATAATCAATGCAGAATCAATTTTTTCTGTTTTTTTGACAATCACTATCATCACGATCACTACATATGGGCTTTTTGATTTTTTGATGACTCCTTTATCTAACATTGTTTCAATTTCATTATAGATTATTTTCTTTTGGCTTGCAGGAAGTCTGTACAGTTTTTGTCAACAAGGTAAATTATTACTAACGTCTACTTCATGGCGTAACAAGAAAGCTCTGGCTGTATCATAGGGTCTTGATGAAAAGACATTGCTATTAGTTCGCAAGCTAGTTCAATTTTTTGATTCTCAGTAAGCTGACTTTTTTCAAAACTAACTTTTTTTACGGGGTCAAAGTCTACTGGTCTTTTGTGATTTGTAGTTGGTTGTGCAGAAAACAAAATAACGTCTGGATTAAAATGATTCTTGGGTCTTATAAGGACATCTGAATCTAGCTCCGAATTCATAACATTGGCTTTTGTGATACGTGTATTTTTATGTAGTGTTATTGACAATGTATTGGGGTGAAGTAGCTGGATCAAAGCACAACCATCCGATTCTTAGTGATAATTCTTGTACAAGAAGACCTGTCCTTAGAAAGGACAGAAGAGTTGAGTCAATTAGAAGGTTGACGTTATCTGGCATTGGGAATTTCTTCTGTCGTGCAGGAATCATAGTTGTATCAAGAGCATTGATAGAAATATTATGTGTCAGATATACCAAGGTTGGATCCATTGATAGGCTAGTGCTTTTACTAAGCTAAATGAGGTCTTTTGCAAAATCAAAGGTTACGCGGCCCATCTGTGTGAAAACAGATGTTCCAAGGAGAAGTGGAACTGGGCTAGCGGGTTAAATAAAGACCTTTTCATAAAGACATAGTCCATCAATTTGAAGCTGAACTTTACCGGCTGCAACTAGTCTTACCTGTCCTGACAATGCTGTAGCTGACTCATGACATCTTAAAAAATGGACAGTTGATGATAACATTATGATAACAGTTGATGAAGTATTACTTTATCGCG